>JAPMOQ010034914.1:134078-164387 GCA_026543055.1 Argiope trifasciata | reverse complement strand
CTTTGTTTTTACGATAAAAAGAAAATAATAAAAAAGATAATTATTAAAAATTAATTATTCCATTCATTAAAATTCTGAAATTCCATTCATTGAAGGAGTTTCAACCGTGAAATTATCTAAATTAAAATTTTTAATAAAGTAGAAAGTTTTTCTAATTATGTGATTTAAACCATTCGAGTGATTAATTATAAAAGTCACTCATTCATGAAAAATTCATTCATTAAATTTTTTTAAATATACTTACTGAAATTTTTATAAAAAAGACTGTTTCTCATATGAAAATCAAGGCAGGCTTTTCCAAAAGTTCCTTTCCATGAGAAGATTAGAATTTAAAAAAAAAATTAACATCGTATTGATGCAATAATCGTAAATAAAATTACTTGTAATTCTTATGAAATAACGAATGCATTTTATGGTATTTCATATATGAAATGTCTTCTCAATTTCGATACGTCTGAGTGCAGTGAGTTAAAAATAAAATAAAGTAATCATCATCTCCTAAAAAAAATGCTTGTTTTAATCCAAAATTTTTTTTACCGATTTGGAGGTATTACTCTTGATTTGTGTGTAATTTTGTAATCTACTCGATTATTTAACTTCTCTCAAGGAAATATCAAAGACTTATGCTTAATTTAATATCTTTAATTTCGAAAATTCCATAACTTGGCAGCATTTACTGTGAAAATTTTTACAAACAAGAATGAAATGTTTGAAATATAAGAATGGTTAAATAGGTGGAAAACGAAGCTCATTTTGTTTAAAAAATATATCAGTTTTTGTAGCAATTTTTAAAAATGTAATTCGATTCGTATAGTATGACTAATAACATTGGTGAAATATATTATATATCAAAGAAGCATTATGGAAGAAGCACTATTTTTTTTACATATACTATAGCAAAGAGTACATCAAAAAGAAATAAATGTTATACATATGTTCAGAATCATCATTATAAACTTTAATTGTAATGCTAAGATTATTTAAAATTATTATTTAAGAAACAAGTAATCAATGATACATAACATAAATAAATCTGATTTTAATTACTTAAATAGTTAAAGGATATTAATAAAAAATTGTATTTTTCTAAACATTTATTATTATTTTTGGTGATATTAAAATCATATCTGATTATCATTTTTTGTTCGGAAATTGCACAGAATAATTTTGCTTAGTTAAAATTTAAAAAAATATATCACTGATATATTAATTCTTATAATTAAAACATATCTATACGAATTTTTATAAAGTTAACTTCAATAATCTTTTCAGTAGATAAACATATACACACAATTATATATTTTTAGAAAATGAAAAAAATTCCATGAACGTGTCACAGCCCTTTTTTCTGATTTTACTTTGTTTCATGCGGAGAGTTTTGATCCTTAAATATGTATTCAATAATAGCCTGCTTATTTTACTTCCTTTTCTATAGAATTTGCGAGATAAACCTTGGACGTTGTTCCACAACTTCAAGAACTAAAATAATTTCAAGAATTTTTGCCATTAATTCTATCATCCAATGAACTAAATTTATTAAATTTATTTATTATCTACACATTGATAAAGAATATTTTTTAATTATGCACAATAAAGAGAAGATTTCTAATTATTTTGCAAGATAGTGATATTAATGGACAAAATTGGTCCTGGTATTGATATTGTTTAAATTATATTTTTGCAATATCTCTTGAAAATACAATCAGAGATAGTCAGATGACTCTTGATGGTTATAGGCCATGAGTATTCATAGGAAACAATGAATAACGATGCTGGCGCATTAAGCATTTTATTTTGCGATTGTGATTGGGGAAATCAATAAAATTTTTCCACACAAAGATTATGCACTTTTGAAATTTCTCTTAAAAATTGACAATGATGGAAAAGCTCACTGAAGACTAACCCATATATCCTTGACTTTCGTATGAAATAAAAACCGGCAAAATCGGTACTGTGATTGTGGTTGAGAGATTTTTTTAATTACTATTTTGAGCTCATTGCCAGCCGAAGAGTATTACAGTTGTATTATTCACTTTAATTCGCACTTTTCTTATTTATGACATTATCATAGACAATCAGCTGGTTAACCAGGGATATTGGTAAGATTCATTAACAGATAAATTGTTAAGATATAACTTCATGACTATGATTCTAACAAACCGCCAGCCATTTAAGATCATGTTATTTTAATCTTTTTATTGCAAATGTTTACAGTTTCAGTGCAGATGACGTGACGCTGGAATGCATCATAAAGAAATAAAACATGCTTCATATCTTTAGTTTTAAATACAAATTTTAAAATCTATGCTTTTTGAAAAATACTTTAAAATTTTATATCATGAATTTCAGAATGGAACAAAAATTAAACAGTCAATGAACTTGTAAAAAAAAATATGTATGCCCCTTTAAATTACGTAATCCATTCTTTAAGTAATTATTTCTTCAAATGTTTAATACTTTTGAACCAATAAACAGCAAAATTATTATTTATTCACTCATTCATTTCTTTGTTAATTTGTGTACGACCCCTAACGCACGAACTTCCGACATGATTTTTACTCTTTTCGAGCTTTAGAGGATGAAGCGCATTTACTCTTTGGGAATTTATTTGTATGAGGTCCGTTAAAAAATTTAGATATTGTATTCTTTTTAATGTTTAATACCCGGAAAATTTAACCTATTTCCTAAAGTTTTGCACCTTTTTTTTATGGAGCTTTACAGTATATGTCTATGATCAGTATTTAAGGAATAAAAGTCGCTGTCCAGATTTCTGAGACGCCCTGCAAAGATGGTGCACAAACGAATGATTGAAAAAACCCAAATTTCTCTTTATTATTAGTAGAGATTAGAAAATAAATATTTAAAATAAGTGCTTGCATTAAAACATCCAATACTTAAGTTGTTTTAAATTGTATAACATGAAATAATTTCCAGTAAATCTTTTTTATGCAGAATTTCAGCATCCTAGTTTATAAAGCTTATAAAGTATTTTTTATGAATCTTTGCAGTGAATTTTTATAAATGAAGTAGAAATAATTTCTCAAAACATATTATAAATCCTCAAAGTGGAATCCTTCTGCACTGATTCGTCTACTAAATGGACCTTCATTCATTAAAATCATTTCTTTTGGAAAAAAAAATCTAAGCGAAAAAAATAGCATCTCGAATGTGAGAATGATTACGGTCCTAAACTTTTCTTCCCATATTGATAAAGAAAATAAATAAATAAAATTAACTTTCCGCATGCAAAACTGTGCATAAATAAAGTTGCCTGTCCCCTTAACAGCCCCCGGAATGTATTTTATACGAGAAAAGTTTCAAATATAAAATATTCTCTGAACCGTGATATGGGTGAAACCATTGGAGCACAAAAAGTAAGTGAAACGCTGATACTACGCGAATAAATTGTGCTGCTCATTTTTAGAACATTTTTATTTTCCGAACGCAAAAGATTTTTTTTCTTCTTCTTCATTCCGTTTCCATTTCTTAACCAATTTCTCAACGCCTCACTTGTGTTTAACAGAGCATCAAATATAAGTGTTTAATTTGTTGTTTTTTGTTTCTAAAATAAAGTTGATAGCACTTTATGTAAATGCTTCTTTAAAAATAGAATATGAATAAAGCAAATGGAAAACATTGCTTTTTTACATAAAAGTAGAAGTTATTCCCTAGTTGTTAAACGAAAGAGAATTAATTAACTTCGATATAATTGAATATACAACAATCTTATGTTTAAAATAATTGTATTGTGTTCTCATTTGTATTATTTACATTACATTAATCATTTGTATTATTACATCTTACATTAATTACCAAACAGCATTTGCAAAAGAAAAATGGAGGAAAATATATTTCCAATTTTATTCCGTAAAAAAAGTAAAGCCTATTTATGATAAAAGAATCATGTAAAATCCAGTTTCCTGTAAGTATGAAATGTGATTTAAAAATAACAGGACTTTTTTTTATCGAAATAGAAAAAAACTTCCTATTCAATTTTTCATGATTCAATGTATATCAATTATAGAATGTACTTTTTGAATAAACAATAAATGGATAATTAAAATCTTTTATAAAAGGCAATTTTAGTCTTTTTAATGTATTTCATCTGTGGCAATTTTAATCTTTTTAAGGTCTTTCATATATGACGACTTTAGTCATTTTGATGTGTTTTATACATGGAGATTACAGTCTTTTTAATACCTTTATTATAGTCTTTTACTTTCAATTCTAATACTCAAAAATAAAGTTAAAGCTAAAACAATTAATATATTTAAATGCTAAATAAGGGTACACTTAAGGAAAGAGGCGACAGCACTTGAAGTTATTCAGTTTAATGAAAAATTAAATTCATAAAATATTTTTTTAAAGTTATAACTTTTACTCACATGAATTTAAATTATTGCGGGAAAATCCTCGTGTTTCTCAGTTTTATTGAAACATTATTCATTTTGAATTATAAATAATATTTATAAAAAATAATTCTGTAATCCTTTTCAAAAACATGCAACAGATATAGAGAGTTGAATTCTGTATGGGAAGTATTTAATTACTGAATAATGAGAAAATGCATCAGGCTTCCTTCAATAAAGAGTTGAAAAATATAAATAACTATTGTAAAAAAAGATGCAATAAATATTTTGGAAGGAAAAGAGAAGAAAAAACGAAAAGAACATTTAAAAAATGTAAAAATCATTCTCATTTTTTCTGTTGTTGTTGAAGAAAAAAAGGTGATTCTCCCGAATAAATAAAAATAATGATTCTATCGAATAAATACAGAATATTTTACATAGAATAATAAACGAGAATTCATAATCGAATGTGTTTTAATATATTTCATAAGATTTTGTTGACTTCTAATTTACTATTAGTGATTAAGTTTTCTTCTGTGTAATGAACAATATTTTAAAAACTTATATCATTTACAATAATTAAATTGTTGTTATCAGCTACATAATTATTGTATCAGCCTATATATTACAGCTTATCAGTTATATCAGATTTTTGAAAAACATAAGCATCGAAAAATCTAAATCTTTGCCATAAAAAATGATATAATAATTATCTTGGATAAAAGAAAAAAACTGCAGAAGAGATTTAAAAAAGTGTGAAGATCATTTTCTTTTTTTTTTTTCTCAGAGATAAAAATAATGATGTTTTTCTCTAATAATATAGAATATTTTACATAGAAACAATTAACGAAAATTTATAAAGAAATATATATTTTATATTTTTAAATAAGATTTCGTTGACTTCTAATTAAAATTTAAAGACGAAATTTTCTTCCACATAATCTTATATAATCATCAATCACAATTTCATTGTTACTTTAAAAAATATATCTTATATAATAATTATGAAGTTGTGACTAATTATACGTTTATTAAAAACATGCTTCAGAATTATAAAATTGAATTTATGACAAACATTCAGATGCTTAAAAATGGAAAAAATGCTCCACAATTTGATGCAACGTCAAAAAATCTTTTTTTTTTTACAATAAAAAGGATAATGGTCATGAAATTTTTAAAAAATGAAGAAGGGATTAAAAAATTTAAATATCAGGGTTTTTTTTCTCAAACTTAAAAATAATTATGCTTCTCTGAATAAATACAGAATATTTTACATAGAGCAATTAATGAAAATTCACAATCGAATATGTTTTTAATATATTTGATAAAATTTTATTGATATTTAATTTACATTTTAAGAAGTTTTCTCCTACAAGAACATCCATCACAAATTTACTGATATTAAAATAACTATGCCGTTATTAATCGGTTTTTTTCAGAAACCTGCAAAGAATACAAAGTTTAATTTTGTATGCAAACCGTTTAGTTATTTAAAAATTGAATAAATAAATGAAATAAAAAACATGATAATCAGCTTGGAATTTAAGAAAAAAATAAAGAAATAAAATATATATAAATATCAGTGATTTTTCTTCTCAAAAAAATAATACTGCTTCTCTGGAATTAATATAGAATATTTTACAGAACAGTTAATGGGAATGCACAATCGAACATACTCTAGCTGTATGTAAACAAGATTTCGTTAACTTCTAATTTACATTTTATGACCAAGTTTCCTGCTTTATAAACATCAGTCAGAAATTCGTTGATATTAAGAAAAACACTTTTAAATTCCTAGACATTCTTTGATCAGGTTTATGTTTAAAAGCGCCTCTATAATAAATTATCTCAAGTAATATACTCAACTCTTTATTTATTGGATTGCATAAAATTTTACAGCTATTTTATGGCAGAACAGCATAAATGCTCAAACAAGCATCAATTGAGTTAATCTTGCTTTCGGGCAATTTCAGATGCAACAAGATGGGAAGCTCTGATCTCATAAATGTCTCATTGCCTAAAATTTAGTACCACAATTTGCAAATAATTTATATTAAATTTTATTACTGTATACTAATATGATGCTTATCTTTCTCTAATTCTATAATTGATATTTAGATGTCAATCTGTTGATGCTAATGATTTCATAAAATCTAATTGTAGGTTCCATGATATATCTGGTTATAAAGTTATACGTTAAGATTTAGATATTCAATTCTGGTACTATTCAGAATCCTTGTTCGTAATTTGTAATTCTTGTAGCTTAGATCCTATTTCTCTGATGCAATGTTAAATACACTACAGTCTCAATTGTTTCTATTTATAACCATCGGATATAGTCTTCTAGAAGCTGTCTCGAATTCTTCCTAATAAAGGTTTTATCTCCCTACCTTCTAGCAACACAAACATTGTAGATCTTCACCAAAGTTATAAACACCACGAGAGCTTAAGTTTTAGCTCGTTTTTATTAATTCGTATTTTCCAATCTATCTGCTGTCTGTTCATTACATATTTTTACATCGATTTTGTATTAACTTTTCAGTTTCATTTAATTTAGTTGCATTAACTCCCCGTTGTAAAGCAACACTAGGTCTATTTTGGGAAGGATCTTGTAATTTTGAACTGCGGTCAGATGACGAGTAAAAGGTCTCTGACTTTGACCACAAAAGTGTTCTGCAAAATACAAAAATTATGACATTATCTCTATTAAGAATCAAGATCCAGATATTCTTCTATAAATTCTATATCCCAGTCTTATATCACTTCAATCGACTACAAAGAGGTGCGCATATGAGGGTTAATTTTCTTTTTGGAATGTTGGTCACAGAATGCGCAAACTAAATGATCTGAGTTTTCCAACGGATATCTATCATTGTTTTCTATTTAGTAATTTATTCTCTTCTTGTGATTTTAATATCTACAAGTAATGCTTTTAGTGTATATTTTGACTGACTTTATGTTACTTGCTCTCCAGGGTTTCTGATATATTCGTGTAATTGTTTCTTCATTTTATTTATCTTTCTTGAATTTATGCAATTTAATATCTGCCACTGGACAAGTTTTCGTAACAATATTTAGCTAAAATGTAAGGCAACCAATGTTCCTGGAAATTAATTTGATCAGCAAAGACAATTTATCTTAAATAAATGAAGAAAGGGTGGTCAGACAATTATACAAGGATCAATTTCAAAAACACCATGTAAAATCAAAATTATAGAATCTCTTTTATAAATGTCTAATACTATGTGTTAAACTTAACATCCTTCTGAATTTTTTTCATGATAAATGGTGAAATTATATTTTTAAAATCAAAATAATCACCGAAGCCCATCTTCTCCTTAAAAGATAAAACAGCTTTGCTGCATATTTGAATGAAAATAAAAAAGATTTTTCAGAAATAGCTATGATAAAATGCTTTTTTGCTGATCGATATCTAATGTTATATCATGCCATCTCGAGAGCATTGCTCCGTACTTCCTTCTTTTGTTCATCAATAAATAACAAGGTCACTTCAATAGCATATAACCCATCCATTTGAAACACCATCAATAATTTTGACTGTTCTTCAAGGTTCTCCTGTCATTGATAAGCAGAATTGTGTTTTATCTGTCCAACATTCCTTATGTTCAGGTTTTATACTCATATTTGTAATATTCATTGTATGCAACTATGTTTTATCTGTCCAATATTCCTATTGTGCAGGTTTTCTTTTTATATTAGTAAGTATGGCTATATTAACTGCATGCCCCCATCCTTATCAAAAGAACGCCTGAAGTTGGTTGCATACATATAGCGAAACAAATAAGAGCTTAACAACAGTTACAACGTCACTTTTCAAATTATGACTTTTGCTAAAAAAAATTAAATGTTGAGTAATACTAAATGTCAAAATACAAGATTCTACCATACTTTTGTGTATTAATATATAAGCTTAGAATAAGGAGGTGTTAGGAAAAAAAGCTGATGATTTTGAAATATTTATGATTTGCTCGTTTTGGGCATGCTATTAGAACATCATTCGGAGATTTATATCAATTGCAGCTTCTAAGCTGAGAAAACTTTACTCAGCATGAAATACTTAGGGAAAGTTTGCGACTTTATTAAGGAATGCTATTTTACCCATATGTAGCCTAAAATTTTTTTTATTTAAGTGCCTCAAATGAAAGTTGTTGCATTTTTAAATATATTAAATAACAGTTTTATAATTATATCAATAAAATACCATGTGTATGCTGAAGAAATAAAACAAGTGTCAAAACAATAGAACTTCCTCTCCGATAATCCTAAATTCTTTCAGGCAGCTCGATAATGCTCGTCCAAAAACGATTATTAAAGAAGACAACAATAAATTATCTCAAACACTCTTCATTTTTACATTAATAATTATAAATAATGTATACCCGATTAAAAAAACTCTGTATAACATTTTAGAAAATTACTCCAGCACCGTTTTCATGGGAAAGTAATCGCAAACGAGTATTCCTATCCTCTCTGTGACAACACCCAGGAAAATCTGAATAGCCTGAGTCTCGCGACAGCGTAGGTTGAGTACTAAGGACCATTAACGGCCAAAGTGCAATCCATCCCGTCGGAGTCATGTCCCTCATCGATAGAGAGTAGGCGGACCCCATACTATTTCCAAACCCATCAAGATGGAAAGAACCAACCACCGGAAACTTCCCATCCCCTTATCTAAGGTGCCACCAGAAGGATATACGGAAGGGTGAAAAAAAATATTCAATAAACTTTATATATTTTTATTCAAACAAAACGAATCGAACCATAAACAAACGGAACGGAACAGAAACAAACGGGATTGAAACCATAAACAACCAATAGGAGGAAACTTTTTTTTAAAAATGAAGAATTTTCAGAATTAAGAAGCGGGTTTGATCAAAGATATAATTATTTTCAGCAAAAATTTAAAAATACGACTATTTTACAACGATTTTTTAAAACTATATTCATCCCGATCAAAGCAAGCATTTTCGAATAAGCAATCAAGATAAAAACGATCAAAAATAGTTTACTTTGACATATATAATCAATATGAATTAAAATAAAGGAATAAATAAAAGATGAAATTATCTTCTCCCCAAAACTTTCTCCCATATTCTCTAATAAACTTTTCATGCCTTACATTGGCGTATACTATTTTAGAAATATTAACTTTTAGCTTGAATTTATCCTTTTTTTACTGTATCCATCGTTTCATCCTTGCTGAGTTATTTGGTGATTAATAACTAGTATGCGTTAATAATAATACTTTTTTTAAAAAAACGAATTTGTGTCTTAGACACATTTTTCTCACGTTGAAACAAAAATTTGACACAAAACTTTACTTATGACCTCAAAATCCAATACTTAATTTCATTAACTTTTTTTAATTATGGTGCTGGGGTGTTTCTGTAAAAAAACAAATAGAGAATCAACCTGCCACAAAATTTGGCTCAAATTTCGAAAGCTATCTGCAATATAGCTGTTAAATCATCAGTTGAGAATTCCTTATGAATAGATTTTACTCAAAATTTGAAATAAATCTATGAATGTATTAGAAAGACCATGTACCGAATTTCAACCATCTAGCTTAACTCATTTTTAGCTATATTTGTAGCAAACAGAGAAACAAATGACATTTTCCAAAAATGTGTTTTTCAAACTGTGGGAAGTTATGCAGATTCGTCAAAACTCAAATTTTTTGATGATTACTGTACTTGCTCTTTAAGAAATGTACGAGAAATCATAAAAGGATTCCATTTCAGCCACTCAAAATCAATATACACCCGTGCTGAAATTTTCTAGGTTGAATTAAAACGACTATATACTTCAGTTTTATTACTCGATTATATAACTTTTCTCAAAACTTTTGAAAGATGTTTTGTAGGCGTACGTTCTACCAAATTAACTTTTTGAAAAATAGTAGATCTTTTGAAATGATAGTACAGAACTTCATAACATTCTATGCCGTTAGTCATCATAAAACCATAAATTTTAAGTAACCTGTTATTGCCATGTGATCGATGACTTCTGTTTTCTTAAAACCGTCATTTATTGCTCCTAAGGCAGGATTAAAGACAAAAAAAAGTGTTTCTGATTTTCCGCTTGAATCGGTCAATTCTTATAATAAGATAAAATCAAAACGTTAGAAAATTATAATACATTATTCATTTGAGATACGCAGGCAAAAACAAAAATATACAATAAATTTAAGTGAGGGAGAATTTCTGAAGATATCGAAGTTCATAAATAAAAAATATCAGCAATTATTTGATTACCAAAAAATATTGAACAAATCCAAGCCTTTAAAAATATTATTTTATTAGTAGATAAAAAAAAATAGATAACTGCTTTCAAATACCAAAAATTTATGAACCAGTGGCCTTGAGTTATATCCCTTTCTTTCAAACATTTCCTTTGCAAACAAACTAAAACCGCAGAAAAATTTAGTCGTATTTATTTACTATTATTTCCTGCATGGTGTAATAATCTGGATTTCTTTTCGAAAATGTTTTAAGCATCAAATCGTGAAGCATCGAAGCATAAATTAGAGCTGTAAAAGCTAAATAGCTTCAGTTCATTGAATATATTATCCATCTTAATAGTCTTATAACATCATTATGCTTAAAATGCATCAAATCCTATGACATCTTAATGATTAAAATGCATCAAGTTCTATGACAAAAATAAGGCTTAAAATGCATCAAATCCTATGCCATCATAATGCTTAAAATGTATCAAATACTATGACATCATAAGGCTCAAAAGCATAAATATAAATGTGCAATTCATTTCATGGTATAATTTCACATTTTATTCGTTATATAAATTATTCAAATATAAAACAAATGTGCTTACTTTACTTTTGTCGACAGAAAGCAGTGTGATCACATATCAGATGAAATAATAAATATGGTTTTTATTTCATAACAACAATGTAATCAATTTATGGTTGAAACTACAAATTTCTTTCACCAGTGCGAGGGCTCTCTCCAAAACTTTCTTGTATATTCTTTTATAAAGGTGTTAAGTCAGAGAACGCTTATGATATTGGGGTACAATATTTAAGAAATATGAGCTTTTGGTGCAAATGAAACATTTTTGAATGGGATTCTTGGCGATTAATCCCTCGTAATTGATTAATAGTATACAAAAACTTAGTTAATATTTTAGTTCCTTTTTTCTCGACCAATTAAAACCAAAATTCGATACAAAACTACACATAAAAGCGAAAAACCAACTATCAAACTTAAATATATTTAAGTAAATGAGTTTTAGAGTTAACGCTTTAACATTTTTCTGAAAGTACAGACCAGTAGATGGTCAAATCCTTGAGAGATTTCACTCAATATTTAATAGGCTTCTAAATTAAAGATGTTAATTCTGTATGTCGAATTTCATCTATCTAGCTCTCTTCACTTTGTAATTATCGTATTAACTTATATTTGAATAGCAGGATGTATGAACTTCTTCTGAACAGATTTTATTCAAAATTTTATAGAAACATGCAAATCTGGTGTAGAGACCTATGCAAAATTCCAACCAATCAGCCTTAAAGCATTTTTTAGTTATCTTTGTCACAGAGGGACAAATAAATATTGTCCAAAAATGTATAGTTTGAACCTAAGAAGGTCTAAAACGTGGTAAATTCGTCATAATTTCTAGTTCGAATTTTTTGAAGATTACAATACTTTATCTATACTTAGTAAATGAGAAAATTTTATAAAAATCGCCAAATCACAAAATTTTTGGAATGTCTATTTAAATAGTATCATTAAAAAGATAAATTTTAAAGTTTTCAGACGATATAAAATTTCAATTCTCTTCAATATTTTCCTCGATTTTCTAAAATTATAGATAAAAACGCTAATATTTTACTTAATTTTGGATTCATTAAAACTCTAAATAATATTTCAAGAAAAGTTTAGCGATACACACTCCTGCCATCTAAAGTATGTCATTCTTTAAATCCACAAATCTAGATTCAACAATATGCAGTAGAGCACGAACATTATTATTCTCTATTATTTGTAGATATTAGATAGAAATTATTTTATACCAGTTTTGGAGCGTTGTCTCTATAATTCCAAACCAAAATAAAATGCAGCTGAAAATACAGAACAAAATTCCTTATAATATTTATCGGATTTCCTTAATCTAGATTGAAAGAAGATTCAAAAAAAGATCATGAAAGTAAAATCTAGCATTATTTCTTCCTAATACGCTGACTGCAATGTGAGTCGCCTGTGGCTCACAACTTCTGCCAAATTGCATCGAACCATCTATCTAATTACATGACCCCAACTCTTCTAGAATTAAGAAATAACATAAAAGGGGTCATCTAATTAGATAGACAGTCCGAATAAAACCGTCGCGAATCGGAGAAGGGAACGTGTCTAGAATGAAGTAAGCTTTTCCCTTTTTCGAAATGAATGGATTGTCGCAAAGCTAGTTGATGGAAATTCAGAATTCATGTGTACACGGGGTAAACTTTCCATTTTTTAACTTTTTCAGAGAGGAGATCTGAAACATGAATATTTATCAAAATCCAAAATGGAGTTTAAATTTCTATAATATTCAATACTCTCTTTTTGTATATAAATTAGAATGTCCAAAAGTTTCTTTCTCATCCCTTAAGGAATGTCCTTATCTGATTCTGCTTGTGCAAACATGCAAGCTTATCTATCAGCCGTTTATAAAACTTGGTGTAAGGACAATATGACTTCAACTGTCTCAAAGCCGGGACTACACCCTAAATAAGGCTCTCTTGTACATTTGGTGGGATTGGAAAGGCATAATTTTCTGCGAGCTCCTCCCTCAAGGTGAAGCAATAAATTCTACAAAATACTGTCATCAACTAGATGAACAGGAAGTTGCCACAGCAAAAAAACGAACATAATTAATGAACCAATGGGACATTGTTTTTCATCATGACAACGCATACCACATATTACGTGAGTTGTAAGAGAGAAGCTCTTACAGTTTTATTGAGTTGTTTTACCGCATCCTGCATCGTCACCAGATCTAACTCCAACTGACTGTTACTTCTTACAATCCTTAAAAAAATTCTCTTCACTAATAAAAGCTTTAAATCCATCAGTGAAATAAACGCGCACCTCGGGGATTATTTCTTGTCCAAAAGCACAACAATTTTGGAAAGAAGCCATAATGGGGCTTCCTGAGAGATGGAAGAAGGTAATGGAGCAAAAGGGTTCTTATATAACAAAAATAATATCTTAAGTAATAAATATTATGTATTCATTTCATATTAGAAATAATACTAAAACTTTTGGGGCACCTCAATAGGTATAAAAAAAGTAAAAAGCTTCAAATGTATTTTAAAAACATTAAATGTTAGTCTCAAAGAACAGAAATTAAATTATATGTTGTTTCATATAATATATGAAAAAAATGAAGGAAGAAAGCCGATACGTAGCACAAAGCAAAATAACATATTTGATTCCTACTTGATGTTCTAATGAGAATTAAATAATCAAAAATTATTTTTTGACTTAAAAAATGATGGTAATCAGATTCCTTAAGTCAAGTCAGAGGAGAATTTTTATGTTTGTCAACTGATAAGAAAATTTTATATCCGCAATAGCATTATTTCAGATATAATTTAAGTCTCAAAAATTCTGAAGCAGATTTTTAATTGGAATTATTTCTACAACAATGAACTATAGAGTTATTTCTACAACAACTGCAGAATTATCTCTACTACTATACTTCAGGGTCCATATTTGTTAATTTTTCCTTAAGGAATGTGATTAATTTCGGAAACATTTCTGTGAAAAAAACCCGAATATTTTAATATTTATATGTTTTTTATTGATATCAGGATAAAATGAAGAATAAAAGTTTTATTATTTTAATGTATACGTACCTTTAGAAAAAAAAACATATTTTGAAATAAATTTTAGCTTTTATTCACAAAATCTACGATTGTTCAAGAGAAAAAAAATATTGCAACAATTTTTTTTCAGCCTTGTCGGATGCCTTAAGCTAAATACATATTCTCTTGCTGGTTATTGCTGTATCTTTCATCTTAAATCTTAGACTGAAAGAACAAAGACTAGTTGTTTAATTTACTTAAGGTCAAATAACCTCTTTAGTCCTCAGTGTAATAAGCATACACGGTGTTTCCATCTTATTCCTAAATAAAACTGGTTTACCAAGAAATTTCTTATTTATCATTAAATTTATATGACTCCTTTCAAATCTGTTTATTCTTTTAATATGACATTTTGAAGTTTTTACAACTTAATGTCATTTTTTCACTTTTTTGTTTAAGGTATGGGGATCTATGGATTCGCATTCGAATTTTAGTGATTATAACGGTTATCCACCAGTATTTCAACGAGCGTTTTCATTACCATATATCAGCTCTAACTATAGTATATATACAGTGTGAAAGACATATATTTGAAGTAGTTTCTTGACCAAAGAGAGGGAAGAATCTTTGAATTTTTAAACTGCTTTATTCCATCCCGGGAGGTACAAGCAAGATTCAAAGATGTACCTCAATCCACAGCGAGACACAAAAGCGTAAAGAGAGTCAAATATTTTTTCCGGTCACCATATACTGAGATTTTTTAAACATATCTATTTAGGTAAGGGAAGTTTAAAAATATCTTAAAAGATATATTTTAATGCTTATTAAAGCTTGGATAGACATTTTTTATCCCTTCACTCGGAGCTTGTAAAAGTGAAGATTTAAAAACTTTTTAAAAACTTCTATTGAATTAATTGAATAGAAAAAGCAAAAATGGGATCAGGAAATTAGAAAGCATTTAAAAATTAAGTTAATACGGGCTAAATTAAGATAAAAATTAGGTTGATAATGAATAATTTTAGATAGCCAAGAAAACTACTCTTGTACTTTATAGCGAAGAATTTTATATTCGAAATGTGTTTGATAATCACCAGCAATCTTGAAAATTCAATTGCAAAATTATATCGATTTCAATATAAAATACTGTCACAAAAGGAAGCTCATAATTTTGAACCGAGATTAGATACTGAAGACCACAACTGAGCTGGTACTTTCCTTTCCAAACTTCTTTGACACACCAGAAGGAGAGCCCAAGGCAGATTTAATGTGCCCCACGCCTGCCTCTACAATGGTTCTTCGAAGGTATCGGGTCTTGAACTGAGACCCTCGGGTCTCCAATATGAAACTGGACCACCTGGTCACCACAGTCCTAATTGCTTATGAATTTTCAAAATGGTTACAAAAATCGCACATCTACAGAGGGTAATTTCCTTTCATATAATAGAGAAAATAATATTAGTTTCATTTAATTTCAGTCACTTCAACGTCCCGTTTTAAAGCAACATTAGGGCTATTTAGGGGAGGACCTCGTAATTTTGAACTGCCGTCAGGTGACGAGAACGTACCTAAGCTGAGACCTTCTTCTGCATCACACCAATGGGTGGACATTTGGCTCCGACAGATTTAACGTGCACTAGAACTGCTTACCTTCAGTGGAATCGAATCTCGAACTTGGATCCATCGTCTCCCCAATATGAGACCTGACCATCAGACCACCATGGACCAGAAAAAAGTAATATGATGTCTTGCGTTTCGAAATCTTATCCAGATCAGTGATACCAACTGATCCATATAATGTAAGTCAGTTTCGTATATAGACAACATTTGATATATAGTTATTATACATATATAGATTTTCCGATTTGATTTGATATTTTAATTTATAGAATAAGATAAGAATCATATTATTCTTCATGATGAAGAAGAATGGCATATCCGCATTGCAATTGACAGGAGATGCAGTGTCTTCTGATAATAAGGAATTTTGGGCCCCCGAGGACAGAAATTTGTTTTCTGGCTCATATGAAGATGACACACAATCGCTTGCACAACCCCTTTTTACAGAGGGGGCACTTTCACACTCATCACAAATAGAATACAGGTGGAGGAACAACTTTGCTTGGACCCAAGGCAAGATTCAAACCCAGAACGCCCAGATCACGGAGAAGACGTGTACTCCTATGCTAGAACGCCGGCATCTTATTCTTCATTCAAAATTAATTAAGCGTACATATTAATCAATTGCTTGAAATTCTTATGCGGGTAATTATTATAGATATTCCCTATAGAATTTATGTTTTTAATTCTAACACAAGAAATAAATACAATCATTTTTATTTGCGATTCGAATTCACTTCTTTGGCAGCTCCGAACGGAAATCAAGACTTGTTGAGTTAATACGGAATATAAATACAGTTTTTTTTATCTTCAAAAGACGCCGATGTCTACGCTTTTTATGCAATTAGTTTATTTATAAAAAAATAGCAATTCTTTCAGAAAAAGATATCGCTTGAATGCTTTAAATGCTTAATCAAATGAATATTATATTAGAGAATTTTGAAGTTAATCTTTTTTTCTCATTTGGCATTGAAAAAAATATCCATAAATTTCAGCGCAATGCAATTTAGTTGCATTAGTTTTGGATTTAAATAATATTATAACTAAATTTTAAAAATGATTAATGATTAACTTATTCAAAATGATTAATTTCATATGTTAAGTTATGCTGTTCTTTTAAGTTACATGGTTACATTATGCTCGGATGTAGAATTCTTGCTTCAGTGATTTATTTTATCTTAAATAATAAATAATGATTAATAAATATTCCATCCATCGTAGGTAATAACTGTTCACACACTATATTAACAGCCTTAATTTAGTAATGTCGCCCATCTTATTATTCCAAATGAAAAAATATTTTTAAAATTTCATTTTCAAAATAAACGCCGATGATTTTAACGATTTAGCAATCTGGGAAAATTGGTATAAATTTAGAAAAATTAGCTATGAATTTTTAAATTAAATAAAAATTGATGAAATCTCTCTCTCTCTCTCTCTCTCTATGGAGCGTGTGTGTGTACATGTGTACGTGCGTGCAATTTATAATTATTATACGGCCAATGATAAATTATAAATTGCACGGTACGTGCGTGCGATTTATAATTAAAATATGTCTTCAAATTTTTTAACTCTCAATTTAACTAATTTAACTTCTTCTACATTAATTAAATAGCTCTATGAATACATGCAATGAGAGAAAACTGAACTGAAATAAGTTAGAGGGTCAGTGTTTTTCAAAACGTCTTAAAAACTGAGATTCAAGCTGAAAAGTAATACTGAAGTAAGTGTTTTTCAATCACTATTATAAATGATTTATGAAGACACTTGTCAACGTGAAACAGACACTACAGAGAGTCTGAAACACTAATCACTTCCTATCAATGACCACATTATCATACTGTTGCATTTCATTGATTATCTTATTCACCGGATGTTAATGCATATGATATCCATCATTGGGATCAAATGAAATACTTATTTTATGAAGAAAAAAAAAACCTCAAGCCTTTGCAAAGCACAAACATAGCATATTCGATTGACTTTTAAGCATAATGAATTCGTGATCCGGATTCAGGTTTCCGGAATTATTGTGTTACATTAGAGCTTCTTACTAAGAAAAGATTATTGTTTTCAACATCTCTTTTTCCGCATCGAGTCAAACAGAATTTGTCATTGGTTGTATCAAGATGTGGGAGACCACAGATGTGTATCTCGTCATTTCAAATAAATCCATCATGTTTTCAAATGAAAAGAACGTCATAAGACACGTACATTAAACTTTTTATCTTATGAAAAGACTCCTCAAATCATCAATCAATCGCCAATAACTGTGATCATTAAGTGTTGAACTCATTAGCACTTCAGCTGGTATTAGTGTGAAATCATTACCTTTAACGTGCGTACGGGAGGGGTCAGCTACAAAGTTGGATCATTAATAGACATTCCTACGATCGACGGGAGACCATTGAGAAAGAATTGCTAAGCAGCTATTGTTTCTTAAAGAACTCAAGTTCATTACAGAAAAAATCGGATGCGGAGATCTGACAAAAATATAATGCAGTATTTGTATTTTGTTTGGAGAGAGAAGAGCAGTGAAAGGCTTCTAATTGGAATTCGGAGAGACATCCGTGTCCGAAGAAGTTGTTCCTGATTTTTTTGAGAATCTCCGTGTGAATCGAGTTTCTTTGTTAAGATCCACCTGATGAAGATTGTTGGATTTCTGAAGCAGCCCCTGAAGCAGTCATTTTGAAATAACAGCCTATAAGCGTTTCTTATGTGACTTGCTCTCCAATTTGATAAGCGAACTATTTCGTGGAAAGAATATTTGTAAATAAGATTAAACAAGATAATATTTTTTGTTCATGATGTATAAAGATGTAAGTAAAAGATTTTTTTTGCTATGCTACTTTCTTATTTGATCGCACTAACGAAACATTACAGTATATTGTTCCCAATTTATAATATTGCTCTCTAGAACGGCTTTTTCATAGTTGGAAAGAGTTTTATAGATGGTCTAATGGTTGTAGAGTGAATACAAGCTGGATAGTCCCTGATCGAGGCGATACACTTGACGATTTAGAGACATAATTCCTAGTTTTAAAAGCAAAAATGGAGCATCTCAGATATTTGAAAATGTTGGTGATACCTCAAACAGGACTATGGTTCCATCGCTTGATTCAGAATGTTCGACGCCATGTCACGTCACAGGAACTGTGAAATTCGGATGCTGTTATAGACGAAACTGAGCAAGTAGTAATCTAAAGAATTTTTTCTTTCGAATGTTGATTTCTATATCATTCTTTTTGTTTGCTTAATGCTCTAGGGGTTATTTATTAAATGATATGTTGTATGTGTGAATTTCAGCAAGTGCTGTTGTGTTCATTTCGTTTGTGTTTCATTATAGAATAAAGCGTCGTTATTTTTTATTGAGTGAATAGGATCAGTTATTGCATATCCGTCGAACGAAGTTTTCTGTAAAAAACATTACACTCCTTTTCTAAATAGTTTTCATTAACAAATTTCTTAGTTATCTTAATATTAATTGCAAATAATCAAAAATTATTTTGTTCAAAACGTTTTGCAGCTTTATGAAAGTAGTAGCATATTTAGCATTATTATATTATTAGTAGAACTTCCACGTCTTATGTTGACATGACGACTGTAGTGAAAAATCAGATTACTAACCTGAAATAAATCTATAGAAGTAAAGGAAAAAATTACAATAAATTTCAAAGTTTTTTAAAAAAACTTTTTCGCTTGCACCTGATAATCTACGTCTATCAAAAATCAAAAAAATAACTAAAAATAAAGAAATGAAGAAAAGAGAGAAACTTCTTTGCCAACATACTGCTGAAAGAACAATTCGAAGATACTCTGAAGATAATAGTAATTCAAGGATAAAGTATTACGTGATAATCAAAGCTAACGAACCACGCGAAGTCAAGTAACAAGATATAATTCGAAATATATAGGGCGGTTTTAATTAAAGCTCCTCTTTGAAAGGGTTATAAAGGGAGAACTACTAAGCCAAATATTATCAAACTTGATAACAATTTAAAGGAGGTCATAGGAATTTCTTTACCGTCAAAGAAAAAGAAAGTTCAAAAACTCAACTCCAAGAGTGAAAAGATACTATATGCAACATTTTAAAGCAAAATAGAACACGCAGATATCGGTTTAAAATGTTTAATCGCTTAGTAACATGTTACAAAAAGTGCTCAATGTGACCTCCACCATTTTCTGAAAGCAAGTTAAATCGTATTACCGCATTCTCAATAATATCTCTTAGCATATCAGGGGAAATATTACTCACATGTTAGTGTAAATTGGTTAGATTATTGCCATAAACAGTGCTTTTGAGATAACACGCATTGAGCATGCTTTGTAACACATTCCAGAAACGTTTAAACTCATTTTTAAAAAATGTCTTCATGTTCTATTTAGCTTAATCCTACTTTGCTAAACCATATTGCATACAGAGCTATATCTGCTCTGGAACTGAGTTTTTGACCTAATTTTTTCTGCAGAAAAGAAATTTCTATGACCTCTTTCAAATTGTCACCAATGTTCCAGTAGTTTTCCTTTTATAATCACTTCAAATTGAAAATTAATTATAACCACACTATATATGGTTTATAACTCCAAATATGTATTGCTCGAACTAAATGTGTGTGTTTTGAAAGGTCTAAAACGTAAAAAATCTGACGAAAAATTAAATTTTTTTGAAAATTACAATTTTTTCGCTGTATATATCATTAAAAAAATAACCCTTAATCATTAAAATCATTCAATCATTAAAAAAATATATAGTATAAATCATTGGGAAAACGCTTAACCATTACCGATCATAAGGTATATCCCATTCTATGAAAAGAACTGAAATGACTACATAGCAAGATTATTTGGCAGAAGATTTTTATTTTATTAAAACATTAGTAAATTGTGTTTCTGATATATTTAGTAAAGTATTGCCATTTTTCAAATAGCATTAACAAAACAAAAGATGCCCACCAAATATCTTTTAAGACCCTTGGCCATCTATCTTTATTTTGAAAATACGAACTTTCTTTTTATTTCATCTATATTATTTGTTGAAATAGGGATTGTCCTTATCTAATCGTATTTCATGGATTCAACGGAGTGTTTAGAGTGATTTATTATCATCTCTATTTAATCCGATCTAACCCTTTGCGAGAAACAGACCGCATATTTATCAGCTTCTGTATTAGAGGAAATGATATTTTCGTCATTTTGTACTTCGCGAATGTAATAAATAAGAGTATGCAATATCGAATTTACACAAAAAAATGCGCAAATTATAATTAAGACATAATTTTTATTAGAGTTTCCAGACAAAAGTTGTCACTGGGTTCAAAATGGAATTTATACTAAATGAACTACTTAAAAGAAGTTTTAAAGAGCCTTATATCTAAAAAAGCTTAGGGCTTCATAAGATCTAGATGCGATGCTGACAATATGACTTCAATCAGGATATTAAAATATATTGATTATATAAATTAGTCATTAAAGGAAGTTTTTACTTTTTCGTATAAGTAGTACAGAGAAAATAAAGTAATCGTTTAAAAATTCGAACTCAAAATTTTGACAAATATTCTCATTTTAGACTTCCCTGCGTTAGAAAAGCACACTTTTGAAAAATATTTGTCTGGCTGTTTGTGATAAAGATAGCAACAGTGATTGTTCTTTTCAAAAAAATGTAAATAGAATAACTAGAAAACTCCATGGTTTATATATAAATTTCGTATATGATTTTTTGACTACAAGTGTAGATTGGTGCCAACATTCGATCTCAATCGGTTGAGAAAAAAGCTTCCAAAGCATAAATTTGATTTTGGAATAGTAATAACGCATGTTAACACCAAATAACATGACACAATAAGTTCAATAAAACTATAAACTTCACAATAAATTCAATAAAACTGCTAAATTCGGGCCAATAGTGAACATTTCCTAGCTAAAATAACCAATGCCAAGTAAGGAATTCTTTGTCATGATAAATTTATTAGAAAATAAATTATTAGATTTCGTTTACATAGGACTCTTCATTTAAACCGTACATTTTGTAAAAAAAAAATGTACCAAAACATTTTTATGATGTAGAAAAACCGTACTGTCTTACAACATCATGCAAATAAAACGAACCTTATCTTCTGAATTTCAGTTATAAAAATCGTTATTTATTTTGATAGTTTTGAAAAATAACAGTAACTATCCCCCAAAATTCTATCGCATATTCAATAAATGTACCATCGGGATAAAATTATTGAACTTGAGTAAGACCTGAGAATACAGTGATGATGTTGATAAACGGAATATAGATTTTTATTGAATCAATCAATAGAATATATATTTTGGACAACTTCTTGGCTCTCCATTAGCCGCGAAATTTTGAAATAAAATTGTAATTGCACTCACAAAATAACATATTGAATTTTATTCATTTAAGTTTATAAGCTATTTCGTATATACGTATGTGGCAGCACTATTCGACAAATGGTTAACCTCTGAACAGATTTGGATCAACTTGTTTCCACCAGAAGTGCTCTTGAAAAGTTTTGTAAATTTATTATTGACTCCTGTTCAGTTTTCTTACTCTTAACTTAAATTTTTTTATTTTATTTTATTCTTTTATTAATTCTTTTTAATTGTAAAATTTTCTTTTTTTCTTTTGTTATGAGTTGTAACAAAACACTTACTTATGTAAGACCCGCGTGACAGTTTGAGGTGCACAGGGATTTAATAAATATTTCAATTTTAAAAAAAACGAATTTGGATCAAAATTTGACGAATATCTACATTCTAGATGATAAATAGGACCACCAAATTTTATTCACTCGGCTTCTTTGTATTTTGTGATTATCGTGTTCACAAAAAGACAGATTTTCTTTGAATGGATTTCGTTAACATTTGATATATACTTACTAGTTTAATCATAATCAAATTCCATCTGTATAGTTAAAGGCATGTTTGAATTATCATCCATACAGAGAGACAGACAGAAATAATATCAATAATATGAATATAAGTGAGTTCGTTGTCGCACCACATTCATATTACTGATCAATTACATAGATAATATATTACATAGATTTTGTTCAATAATTGTGTGCAAATATTTCATGAATTTAGGATATAATTTCTAATATTTCTACTTGGCGGAATACTAATATTTTTACAAGGCGGACTTCATTCATGCATTTTCATTCTCTCAGCCACAGGTCGTAGTTTAGACCCGACTCAGAGAACGACCACTTCTGAACCAGTACCCTCAGTGGTCAGTCACTACCACACGTGGGGAATCTTCGACCAGCGGATTCGAATTAAAAATAACAAGGACACGAATCCAACGCTTAACCAAACAGGTTGTTCCAGCTTCTCTTCCTACATAAATCTTACTAATAAATACCATAGCCGCTATGAAATTAAAGCTGATTATATCGTTTCCCTAGAATATTTAATTTTCTGATTTATTACCATTGTTAAAAGCTAAGGATGTTGCATTCTGTTTAATGTATGCGCAATTTAATGAAATATAAGAACTTTTTTCATGGGACACCATGAGCGTAAAGAAATAAATGGATCAGCCAGTTATGTTTGTATTATCACTATAACGCCATGGAGTTTCATTACATTAGGATGATTCATATACATAATGAGTAAAAAAAGTGTAAACCTATTTAAAAACTCGATTTTGTCATGAAAAAAAGTTCAAAGGTTTTGTCAAAAAGGCTTTCTTGAACTTTAAATTATACCAAAGCTAAATAATTTTAATTAAACCAACAATATTCTCGTAAAAACAAAATGGTCGGTTTAAGATGCTTATTAAATAGTTAGTTCTACGAAGGTGATAAAAGAGGCAGGCTGTTTAAGAGAAACGGTTTTACATACCCACTTTAGCCTACACAATTTCTAAGACCGATTGTCAAAGTCTCGGTACCGGATCTAAGTATTACGGTTATGAAATCCGATTTTAACGAAAGCCCGGGTGTACATATGTATTTCTGGGTGTACAAATGCACATAATATTCCTGGAAATTAGAACTCTTTCCAATTGTGTACAGGATTTTTTATTTATTTATTTATGCTTCACTAACCACCTAAAAGTGCATTAATAAATGAACTGGCAGGAAAATAAAAATTAATTTTTCTTAAATTACTATGTAATTGACTTGCATAGTCTTTTGAGTGCCGATGCATTCCTTTACATGCATGTTAAAAGAAACTCTTAGGAAAACAGCAGAAAAGAGTGGGAATGATCTCCCCGAAGCTCTCTCGCACACACTCTAATAAACATGTTATCCCACTAGCGTCATGGCATTGGGGTAGCGTGTCTTCCCCCTGATCTGGATGTCTTGGCTTAGAGTCTCGGTTCAGGCATGGTTGTTCTTCCTCTGTTCCATCTGTGAACTGTGTGAATGTGCCCTCCTGTAAAAAGGGATTGTGCAAGCGAATGAGTAATGCATGAGTGGAAAAGTCGAACACTTGGCGCTACTAAAAACAAGAGACGCATCCTATCGGCTTAATTCTCTGTCCTAGTAATAGCGGGCTTGTCTAATGGCAAGTGCCATAAGAAACGACATATTATACCAGAAAACGCCTTTCATAGAATTTTCGTACGATGGTTAGAAATATTAACCTTTAGAATGAACTTAGCATTTTGAATGAATCTGTCAAGCTATTCTTGGCTTGTTATTAGGCGATTAATTCTTGACATGCTGTTAATAGCATCCGAAAATCAAATTTTTGTTTTAACACATTTTTCCCCAACCAGTTCAAATAAAAATTTGATCCAAATTATACGTGTATCCACAAAAATTCAGTATCAAAATTGAGCTATTTAAGTCTTTTTGCCAATTTAAATTTTAATTATATCAAAAGATTTCAAAACTCGAAATACTTTCTTTCATAATTCCGTATTACTTCGAATCTCCTACATTTTTTAATACAAAAATATTTAAAAGAGTGTTGAATGTGCCGCCAATCATGTAAAAACGAGAGTAAAATATTTATTTACAAAAATTATCAAATATGATTTGTTGTCAACGTTGACAGCAGCCTTACCGACATAATGGATAAGACCTTCAAAGTTCTATAGCTCTATATACAAAGGTATGTCCTGTTTAGCATTTATAAAGGATTTTCGTAGCACACGTTATGTAATTTACAGAAAGTATGTCAGATTAAAAACAAAATCATGCAAAAAAAAGTTTTCGTACGAATTTAATAATAAATGCCAAAAAGTTGACAGAATAAAAATGTATATGTGGTGAAATATATAGTTGCATGTTTTTTGTAATCAATCAAATTAAATAATGGCGTTTTTAATCACATTCATATTCTGTGTTAGTCAGCAAAAGTGTTAAAAACATAATTTGTGCTGTCAGAAAACTACAGGAGCGGCATTAGTTATTTCGATCACATGACTCATAACAACCTAATTATGCGCAACAACCATATTTCATCGTTTTCTAGAACATTCTTTAACCCATTACGCATTCGCTGCGTGCAATCTAAATTTATCCCATTCCAAAGAATCTAGATACAGATACATAATTCAAATAAGGTCAACGGGAGTGTTCTTGCTTTTTTTTATATCAGAAGCATAAAAATACAGAAATAAATTTACTTCATGACAAACTCACCTTAAAAAGAATTCACCAAAAAACAAAAATGGTGGCAAAAGAATTCGTAGTTAAAAATAAAATTTGAAAATCATTAAAATTCTTTAAATCCAGATATAGTAATCGTTAATTCTTATTCACATTCAAAACCCTTGAATGTATAAATAATTTAATATAAATAAATAACTCCTAATTAATATTTTGTGCGCTGCGAAATGCATTAACAAAACTTCACCACTCCTAAAAAAATATGAGAGCTATGAATTATTTAAATGGATAAGTTAATTTCCACAAAACGCGTTTTTACACAATTTGTAGATATGTTTCTCACCTTTTGTAGTCCGAGATTTAGCAATCATTTATCATTATAATAACAATTGTCCTAACTTAAACTTCCTACTATTAATCATGTGATGCATGATAAATTGCTTGATCATGCATCATTCCAAACATTTATATATCTCCTATTATGAGTTAAGGAAGAGAAAGAAAATTTCTGCCTGTAATCTAGTAATTTATTTTGACCATTTAGCTATATTTATGGTTTAAGTTAGCTTTGATAACGACTTAATTTAGAGAAATAAATGTCAAATCAATTAATTAAAAATTTTCTGTGATGATCTTGACAATTACATTATTTCATGCAAATTATATCAAATTTCTATCCCTGACAATATCAAAGATGAATGTGTGTGTGTATGTGTTAACTCTCAACAGGCCAGATCTTTTGACTTAGGGATGCCAAACTGGATGCATACAAATACTTTTGAGAATCAGAACATCTTAAGGCTACTTTTTTTGAAATTTTAGATAGAATTTTATGTAATTAAAAATCAGGAAAAATTTTAAAATTTTCTACAATAATTTTCGAAACTTTTGCTATAAAATATCATTTTTACATTATTTTAAAATTCAATAAATATGCATCTTTTTGATTATAATAATTTTAGCGATATATATATTTTAATTTTTAATAAATATTTATAATAAATACTAAGCATATTTTAAAACCATGCATTTCTTTATGAAGTGAAATTCAAATGGTTCTATTATCATTTCATCTTTCCCTTTTTTCTCCTTTTTGATGAGCAATATAGGAAGATTCGGTTTATTTCTCTTTGTTGATTAAATTTTAGTACAATTCCAGATTTAAACAATTTAAAAAAATTAAAGTAAAATAATAATAAAAAAATAATTATGTCTCATTTTGAGGAGTTTTTAAACCCCTACAAAATGTGATACTAACTCCTAATTTTTGAATTAATTAAACTTAAGATAAAAATTTAGAATTAAAATGTTGTGAAATATTTTCAAAGTGCACCCATTTTGAAATATTGCTTCTCTTGACTCTGACAAAATAGGCTGCATAAACAAAATAAATAAATAGCTCACAAAAAATTAGAGAAATGTATGACATAATGAAGTGTTTAAAAGGGTTCAAAAATAGTCATGTTGTATATCTAAAAAATTTGGAAATAAAAATATGTTGCTACAAAAAATCATTACATTCAAATATTTTTTTTAAAAATTGAAATTTTTAGCTGCTACCCTATCCCGTATAATTAGTGCACAAATAATTTTTTATCAAAGAATTAAACAGATAAAATGCTAATATATTTTCTTTAAATAAGACGTGAGTTACAGAAATAAAAAATGTAAATTGAAAGGTCAAATTTATAATGAAAAAATATGTACCATATGAATAATTATACATAACTTTTGTAAAATGATAAAATAATTATCTAAAGGATAAAGGGTATCGAGAACAAGGTATTATGACTGGATGGCAGGGCTCATTGTCATCTATAAAAACGTCTATTGTCATTGTATTATATTATGTATATGTATTATAACTAAACATTGTCATCTATATAAATCATCTATAATCATTGTTTGATACATGACATTCAGGATCGGTTACAGATGATCTCCAAATACTAGAAAATTACTATTTCCAATCAATGATCTGTTCAGTTGTACCAGAGAACCCAATACATTTTAAGAAAGCAGCTTAAAACGTTATGGAAGCACCACCAGCTTGCACAGTCCTTGCTGACAACATAGTTTCGTAGGCTTGTACGCCACACATGAATCCTAGAATCAACATTTACCAATTCAACTGTCCAAGCCAAGGTTTGCTAGTTGTCTAGGGTACAAACGATATAATCAGGAACTCAAAAGAGGAACGGGAGTCAATCTTTTGCTATCATTGTCCATTAAAGCCAAATTTCGCCGCACTGTTCTAACAAGTGCGTTCGTCATGATTTCCACATTAATTCCAGCGAATATTTTACAAACTGTTTTTGTCTGTTAACACTGACAAATCTATGCGCGCTTCGTTGGTCTCGGTCTCTAAGTGTAGACGATCGAACTCTAAGTGTAGACGATGTACTTTCTCTATGGTTGAAAGATATTGATGAAATAAAGTGTTCTCGGCGCAATCCTGACTCTGCGGATCTCGGAATATCAAATTTCAGATTCACAGATCATTATTTCCATTTCAAAATTCATTTTGAAATGGAATGTGACAGATTTCTAGCTCCAGTTTGCACCTGGGAATTAACATATTTTTATTCCGCGCTGGAAATGTGTTGATTCTCGTTCTTAGGCCCAAGACAGAACGTCCACTTGAATGCAAATGTAAGTTCTGTCGATGCAACGCCCATTTGTATATTTTATTCGCAATACTACTGCTATCTACATATTTGCATATCGCTATCCTATGACTTCTGTCACTTCAATGTATGATCAGATTTCTCAAGGCAATAAATTTTGATTGTAAAGCAAAGAGGCTGATTTAATTAAATCAATTCTTTTTTTAAATCATTACTTTCTTTTTAAAAAGTATTTCTAGATTTTAATGTAACTTGTAGTAATCATGAAAATAATTTTTAAAACGCTCTTTTATCTGCATTCTACAAAAGAAAAAGATCAGATTAAAAATCGCACAAATATTATACACTAATAAAAAAATTATAGTAAATTGGAATTTCAAGTTCATGATATATTTTAATTTTTTAAATGGATTTGCCTTTCTTACGCGCAATTTAAATTCTCTTTTCGTATTGCTTCAAATCTTGATATCCAATATTTGATTTTAAAAAGATTTTGGTTTTTGCTTTTGATAACATTGTCTGTAAGGTAGAATTTTTTTTCAAAACATTTCTGTTCATTTTTTTTCTACTTTTATAAGTCTTTAATACTTCAAAATTCATTGTTGTAATTATTAAACTATCTTACATTCTATTTTTCTCAAATCTGAAATCGGATGAACTATGTTGTGAAAATCGAATACAAAAGTAATTTATTAATTCAAAGGTCATTAAATAAACTAAGGATAATATTATACTATTATTCGCCAAAGAAAATATTCCAGCCATCAATCAGTAAAATAACGATCACAAAAATATAAAATTTAAAAAATAAAAGAAATCAAGTTAAATCAACAAGAGTTATTTCTTCGGGATCTTTCTGCTCCCTAAAATGGATTTAATCCCGAATAGCTTTTCAGCAGATCGCTTGCAGTTAGATGTAAAAATATACCACCTTAATAACTTTACTATTTTTTATCTCGTCTTCTCAAAATTTATATCGATAGAAGTGACTAGAGGTAACAGATTTATTCTAGCAGAAAAACCAATGAATTGTGTTAATTAACTAACTAATACACTCCTGCTAAAAAGGTAAATAATAAATGCAAAACTCGCAATAAAACAAAAATTATTTAATGGCGTTAAAGCAGTACAGAAGTTAACAGTGGCATTATCAGATCACATATCAAACAATTTATTAAAAAGAAACAAAAATACATACATTACGGTGGTCGCGGAGCAATAGTTCAAATTGGTCGGCAAAGTGTGCAAAGAGAACCTTAAACGAGTTGTAGGGATGATACTTTCTAGCTGAAATACATGTTTGATAGCGGAGAGGCATGCTGGCAAAAGTGAATTTATCTTTTGCTGGGGCAGTAATGTCCATTTCTGTAATAAGACTTGATGGAGCTCGTGGTGAGTCCCTAGAGACACACTGAGACCTACAATCAGTCTTTCCAACATGTCCCACACATGTTCTATGGGGTTCAGATTCGATGATCTAGCAGGCCACGGCATATGTGTAATGGAGTGGATGCGCGTGGGAGAGGGCTTACATCAAGTGTATCTGTAAGCAGAGCATTTTCAGAAAGTTCGAAACAGAGAACTTTGGTTTCAATATGGCAAATCAATCTCAATCGTGACATTCTGCCAAAATTAAAAGGGGGAATTTAGATATCTGAGATCTATTTGATATCTGATTATCTATCTATCTATATTCGAGTATAAGATATATTGAATACAGGGCTGATGATAAAATTGCATATATCTACATAATTCTGCCTTAGAAGATTATTCACTAACATATTCATAATTTAATTATTCTACGATGTCATATATTTGTAATAACTCTTGAAGTTTAGTAAGTTAAATGTTTAATAATAACAATAGTAGGTAGATGGCAATATTGGTTTATGGTTCTCATTTTCAATTTTTGTCTTAAACAGTCTTAATCCTGAAGTTCAGAATCTGTCTATCTTTTCTAATATTTAAATGATATGGCATACCAATTTTAACTAAATTCTTTTTCTACAAATTGAGAAAAATTAGTTCCACAATTTTTAGGTTAGAAAATACATATAAGTGAAAAAAAGATTGCAATTTGAAAAATTGTACTTGAGTGTTTGATTTATATCTACAAAAATAAAACAAATAGTAGTTTATTGATTTAAATGTCATTACTAAACTTGAGCAAGGTAAAAACGTATAAAATTATCTGAATAAGATGTTGTATTGGAATCCCTTATTGAGACGTGAATTGAATTCAAAATTACATAAAGGTCGAAATGCAACAGCTTGCAAAACTTATTTATATATCTAGTAGAATTTTCTATTTT
>JAPMOQ010034914.1:119385-134068 GCA_026543055.1 Argiope trifasciata | reverse complement strand
GATACTACTGCCATCTGTATATTTGCATATTGCTATCCCATGACTTTTGTCACTTCAGTGTATATCCTTCTTTAAGAATTTTTGGCAAGGCATAAAAAGATAAATAGCATAAAAAATGAATTTTAATGTATAGAGCTTGTCTTTGCTATGAAAAGAGAGCATGAAATACATTACCTTAAAGAAACACTTTTTTTTTCATAATTATTTTGAATCTTTTTGAAATAACAAAAGCACAAGGTTTAAATATAAGAATATTCATGCAAAAAAATATTTTTTTAGGATTCTATTTCAAATTTTCAAAAAAAGGTTCATAACGTAATATCTATTATGAAAGCATGATTGAATTCGATTTGCCTAAAAACATAGGATTGAAATAAATGCTCCAAATGTCTTGGCAGCATAGGCAAAAACCATTGTTTCAGTTCTGGTGTCTATAATAGGCTATTTGACAGAACCTTCAGTAGGAGGCACGTTAGTCATTTGCAGGGGGTAGCTCGACCTCACGCTACTACGACGAACAAAAAAAATAGCACAATGAAAATAAAATCAGAATGTAGTAGTTAAATATTTGAGGAAAATACTAAGATAATTCTTAAAATCGAGTATAAAAATAGCTCTTATGTCTTATTTTTTTAAATTTATTTATTATTATCTCTTATTATATTACTATTAACAAATTTTGTATATAATAAAACTATACATCCAAACCTACTTTTGCCTGCAAATAGGAGCCACTTAAAAAGCATAAAAATGTTCCTTAACTTCATAAACAGCGTTAATTTAAGATATATTTTTCACGGCCATTTAAAAATTGTGTATTAAATGGGGGGCACTTAAAATTGTTCTTCAAAGAAAATAATTCAAAATACTACAATGCAGCTAAAAATTGGTTTTCAAAATACGGCAAAAATTAATTTATGCGTGAAAAGATATTTAAAGGCTTTATTGGCTTATTTAAAGGCATATAATTTTATTTATTTTGTTTGTTCATGACTCCAAGAACTGCAAACAACTTGATTTAAGCAGGATATATTTCTGAATCCCTTGTTTAAGGATGAATGCTTTGCATATGTAATAAATATAATAAATACGGAAATTTCAAAACATATTTATAAAAATTATTACTCATACATCTTTTTCTTATCTTATAAGAAAGAGGAGTGCGTGTGTATGTGTCTGTGCGTGCGCATGCGTGTTAATACTTTATAGGCTAAATCCTTTTATCTAAGGTTGTCAAACCTGCTGGTACCCATATATGAATAATTTTAAATTTTAATTCTTTAAAAATTAAATAAAATTTTTGAATTTCATTCATAACATCAGAAACTATTAAAAAATAGTTCTTACATATTTCTTGAAATTCAAAAAATAATAATACATTGAAATTCAAAATAACATATAAATTAAATTTTTATTTTTAATCAAATATTGAAAAATATTTTAATCCCATTTTCCGACAATTAGAAATAAAATTTTGCCTCCACGACAACCTTATGCGTGTATGGGAAAATATTAATTGTTACCATCGCCCTGGCAGAAGCTCAAATTAAGAGATTAAGTTAATTTTGACTGTAAACTAAACTGAGAGAAGCAGATTTTCATCATGTAGGTAAATCTGCAAAAAGTGCAACCGGCTTGATAATTTGTAAAAGGATAAGAGAAAAAAAATTTCTCTCTACATTATTGATTGAATAATTCAGTAATATTTAGGGCAAACATGGTCTATATATACAAATGACTATTCCAGTCTAATCAATTTTTAACAGCTATTTTCTGAACGTTGATTACTGAGAATATGTATTTAAAAGGAAAACTGGTCTAAGTGAAGAATACTATTTTATGGTATTTGTGTCAATAAGTGTTCCGATGTTTTTAAGGCAGATTTTACATTTTATGCAGATCCTCAATTCAATTACTCTTTTTTAGCAAAATACTGAATTGAGATTTTACTAATTATATTGTTACGAACCTGTAATTTTGCTTCTCCGCATGAATAATGTCATCATACGTAAGATCGTTGTACGATAAGCTCTGTGGTTGCTGATAGGGTGTCCGTTCATTGAACTCACAGCTTGGCGACAAACGTGGCGACGAATGTGACGACTTTGGTGGTAAAATGTATAATGCTGGAAACATCGAGAATTTTCACAATCCGTACAATGGAAACTGAAACATGCTTGCTATGCCCTAATTAGTCTAGAAGACTCTAAGCCCACCTCCCGGGAACTATAAAAGGCCAGCAGATGAATGTAGTAGGAACAGTCATGAATTGAGCGTGGTGAATTGTAATCACAGTCGCCGGCAAATAATAAGTCCCACGAGCATAGGGAAGCAACGGAGGAGTGCTGAATTGTTGTATGCTATTATTGTATGAAGTAGTGAGTCGGCAGCTAAAGTGGGAAGAAACAAAAGAGTGTTTCAGCCTTCTGCAGAGATCGTAGAGCGAAGAACAGAGAATCCCTTCACCTGCTGAATCCCGTTTGATAGCTTTGTGTCCTGTAAACGCTGTTACTACTTGTGGAATACTATTGTTGTTGTACTGATGTGTATTCGACTCTGCTGTAAATATTTGTTGTCTTTGTGCTGTCCTGCCTTCGCGTAAATAAACACCGTTGTTGTTTTTCTACTATAGGTGGAATCCATAACAATAATTTCTTAAAGATTAATTGAGTCATATTTAATAAAATATTGACAATTTAAAAACTAGCATTTTAAATAAAAAGAAATGTTTACTATATTACAACAAAATTGAGTGAGTAAGTGAATTAAGAAAATTGGAATATTTTTTTCGCATTTGACTACCAATTTTGGACCATTCAATTGAACATCTCAAAAAAGGTAAGCCAATCAACACTCGGAGTTTCGATAAGGTGATTATCCCAAAATTGAGAAACGCTTGATTATCTTAAAATAGTGGACTTTGTAACTGAGTCAAATTTGGCGGCATAAGATCAAAACCTTTTATTTGCTTATTTGAAAATAAGAGGATCAACAACATTTCAATTGAATGTTATTCCTTAGAATCAAATATATATATATAAAATTAAGACCGTAATTTTTCAGAAGTGTATTCATTGACTGAGATAAAATAAAATCTTATCATTTATGTTATTTAAATTCTTCTGAAAGTAAACTGAAAACATAAACAAACATATAACATGAGATTGATGATGAATCAAAGCAGATTTGTTAAACAATTTTTAAAATAAATCTATTTACTCAATTCATATTACTAATTCACACTTCCCCTACACATATTTATTGATATATCTTGTTCAAATTTTTAATTGTTAATAAAATACTTTGTATTCGTCCACTCGAGTTCAAATACATTTTTTTAAACTTGTAATGGATGACACTTGATGTTATTAAAAATTCCAAATTCCAAATGTTAAACAAGCAATATTTTAAAATCTTTTACGTTTACTTGTGTTTTTTGCTTAATATTACATATATTAAAATTTCAAAATGTGCAAATAAAAATTAATCTTCGTAGATATGCAATAAAATTGTTAAAGAATCACGAAGGATGAAATTTCGCATTTTATTTATTTATTTTACAGTTTCCATAAACAGGTACGTTTCTCTTTTCATTGATATTTTTTATTTTGTCTCTGTGTCAATTAGAAACATAATTATAACACTCTATTCACATGCAAGGTATGCAAAAAGTAATGAATTACGGCTTTTACACTTGAATGCTCTAGAAATTGATTTATGATTGTTTAATGTAAATATTGTTAAAGAAATTCCAGAATTTCATATATGAGTTCCTATATTGCATACGAAAACTTTATTTTTAATGTATTCATTAGAAAATAGTTAGTTATATTCTATGTTACACATGTAATTTTACAAAGAAAAATGAAAAAGTGATAATTTATATTTTTCTCAATAACAATCTGGTTTTTATAAATAAATGCTAAAATGTGCATTGAAATATACTTTATTCAAACTTTTTGTATATATTTATATAATTTCCCTTTTATTTATTATTTTATGCCCATATAAATTAAAGAAACATCATATAAACATTAAAATATGTGTTCGTTTTTTTTTTTGAAAAATTCCCTCCGATTCTAGACAAATATCTTAAATTACTTATTTTGGTCACTTTTATCATTTATTTATTATTATTTTATATATTTGCCATTTATCATATCTATTTTACCTGTAACTTTTTTACTTATTCATTATTTGTTACTTTTTATTATTTTTATTATTTTGCAATGAGATGATATTTGCATAAGTATACAAATATCACTTATGAAAAAGGGCACAAAAAGGAAATACATTAAAAGAAGTTTGACTGCACTTAAAAAAGGAATCGAAATGCTATTACATAATCTGAGAAACATACGTGAATTTTCTAAGTAGACTGTGATCTTAAATATTAATGGAATACTTTCTCTAAACAGCTGGGCTAAACATGTGCGTCAAGATTAACTTCTCCCCTCCACCAATTATTCAATACATAAACTGTGCTCAGTTACAATCAAAGCAGTTTAACACAAATCTTTCTACCAAACTCACAAGCAGACGGCGCTAAATAAACACAAGGATTCAGAATCCATGAACGAAACACTTTCCCAGAAACACAATGCCATTTCGAATAGCAATAGATAGAGCGAGAGAGTCATCAAACCAGAAAGCAGTGATTGTCTGAAAGAACCAAAGCATCAGACGGGCAGCATGCATACCTAACAATCTGAACCGAGCAGCTGAGCAAATAAAATTCGGGACCATCTGCTTGGTAGTATTAAAGATAAGCACATAAACCCATCAACCGCGAAAAAAGAAGTCTGCTGCAAGATCTTGAATGGCTTAGCGGCTCTCATGGGTGGAATATTTTTAATAGCTGTTTTGATGGACTTCAAAAAGTAAAGGTAAATATTTGCCGAAGTGCGGTAGACATGAGGTCAATGGCTAATTGTTCATTAAAAGTAGGAGAGAAAATTACAGGAATTGTTGTCTATTAGGGATCGGAAGTTAATTTGCTTTTGTAATGAAGGTGGCTGAGTGATGGTGATTAAGGAAATTTGTAAATTTCTTTTTTTAAGTAATGCAGTAAAGGTGTTAGTGGGCTTTACAGATTCACTTAATTTTAGAATGTCGATAGCGATGCAGAAATATTTGTGAATAACAGAAAAAAGCAATTTATTTTCCAGAACTCGTTTATCAGTATTATAAAAATGTTGAAAAGATACAGAAATAGGTTCAATCGAATCATGCTTTGAACAAGAAGTGATACATTCATGAAACAATTGGAGCAAATGTCTTTTTTAGTTACTTCCACTTCATAATATATAAATTAAATGTATGTAAATAAAAGTCCGTTACTAATGTTTTAACTCCGCAATAGTACACTGCTGAAATATTCAAAAGATAGCTTTCGTATTTTTTAAAATAAGCACTCACTTTATTTCTAAACCAGTCGTATTTTATTACCAGCCTGTTCACCAATCTTAATGCTCTTTAAAATAATCAGTTAAATACTTTATGTAACGTCATTGTCAATTAAATACTTTATGTGACTTGCCATTGTCAGTTAAATGCGTTATGTAACTTGTCTTTTAATAGCTACTCCATCAAAATAATTTGAAGTTTCAAATTTTGATAGTCATGTAATTCACTCATGCAGTTATAAAGACCATACGTCCGTAATGTACAATATGTCTCTCTAATTATCTGCAAGCTCCCGTAAAATTTTAATTTTGAATTAGAGTGAAAATAATAAAACTGCAAATTAATGTTAAACTATTTTTTGCTACTGTAAAATTTCTCATATTAGTCACAACATTTAATTTTTAGTTTTACTTTCAAAAGGATTTAAATGATGTGAATAGCATCATAATATTTTTTCGGTATATAAATATATTTCACTTTCAATTTTCAAATAAATAATGAAATTTTGAATAAAATGGTTTATAACAATCAGCATTTTCTTAATCTTAAGTATCATCTATGGACCAGTCGATGAAGTGGTTTAAAATTACCCATTTTTATTTTATTGAATAGCGGTATTCAAATATTCATAAATCAGTCAATTTTAAAGACTGAGATGATTAAATTTCATCTCTTTTTATTTAATATATTAGTGTCTGAAAAATATCTTGTTAAATGGGATTCACAGAGCAGAGGATCTGGATAAAAGCTCAGTATTCTTCATTTATTAAAGCATTTATAGACTCGAGTTAAATATTATGTAATTGTTTTCTTCATTTAGACCCTCTTTATAGATTATTTCTATTATTAAAGTTTTATTGTACAAATTAGCCGCTGTTCCTTGAATTCAAAAGGTATATATTAAATCTTTTTTATCTTAAATAAAGCTGATTTATTTAATTAATAATAGTGTAAAATTGATAAAAACTTTCCTTTATATATATTTTTTTTGGAAAAAATATATTTCATATTTATTTCATTTCATAGACACGTGATGAAAATTACATTTTTATATGTTTAATTTGCAATAATCAATTATTTTTTCATTTGAGTTTTTGTCAATCTGACGGTAACATATTGATAAAAGGTATTTTCCCTTTTCACTCTTAAAGTGCGTGTGTAGTTTATATTTTATTTTTAAAAATATAATTAAATTATTTTTAAAAACTCCTTAAAAATAGAAATTTAATCTGTGGATTAAAATGTTAGTATCATTAAAAAATAATATTTTGATCTTTAATATGATGTAAAATTGAATTTTGTCCTATAATAATTTCGAAAGTTATGGCAGAAAAACCTCTAAATTTCGCTTGAATTGTAATTAATTCAAATTATAATTAAAAATTCGAAAAAGTCGATTCGAGTGCACATTTTCGACCCCAAAGTGTACATGCGCCAAATTTGATAGCTGAAGGTCCAATGGTCTGACGGCCTGTAAAACACCAACATACTCGCATAAATTGAGCTTCATTATATTATAGATTAGTTATCAACTAGTTTATTTAAAGATATGATTGATTACCTTAATTTTGCATTCGGAATATACATATAAGCAGCAATCAATTATCAACTAATAAAATGCGGTTTCATTTTTCAAATTGAAAATATTTTCTGAGAATACAATATCCTAGGTTAAATTCAGTCCATTCCAAGCGTTCATAAAAAAATACAATTAATATAATATAATAAATCCTTGCATTATTAGAGGTTCTCCATGAAATTTTAGAAAGAGGCTATATTATGTTCGAGATGGCTTATATTTGTCACCCAAATAGCAATTTGGCATTCTGTCAAATTTAAATACAAAACTGATAAAAGCAGAAAATTTGTTTATGTTAAGGTAATCGGAAGTAATAAATAAATAGTAGAATAGAATTCGATCAGAAATCCGTTATTATTGGAATAATTTGAAAGCCATTGGACGGTAAAATACAATAAATATAATGAGACTTGATTTTGAAACCATATTCCAAAAATTACATAAAATTTGCAGATTTTTGAAAACATCCCAAGTTCTGAAAAGAGTAATTACAAAACAGTTTCAAAAAATTATTTAATGGAAAATGTAACTATGTATTACAAGTGGGCTAATTTTAAACTGAGAACGAATCCAAATGAACTCCAAATGAAGTGTTATTAATTATTGAAAAGAAAGAAACTATGAACAATGTAGTAGGGTCACCTGGAAATGACCTCACAAGTTAATTTTATAGAGTTGCGGAGCATATACTCTAAACCCCTACCAAAAATTATTTATGATAAATATTGGCAGATGGTCATATCAATCTTGCAGTGTTTCCATTAGACCATTAGCAGTTCAAAGTGTTACTAATCGAGTTATTCTGTCAAATCATGGATGAGATTCAATAACTTTCCTTAGAATACAGAATTCAGTCAATTCTCGTTCATCTTTGATAACTACTAATTCATTTAGTTAGAGATTTGATATCTGATATGTTCAGTTTCCCCGCAGTTTTATGGATGATAAATAGTTTCAAATCCCTTCAAATTTTATTACTCTGATTCTGTATAATAAAGATCAATAGAATAAAATGTTCTATTTAGAGTTATTAACTCGTTTATTACCTGTTAATTGTTGCGATTTCGCTTGTCGGAAAGGGATGCAGATGATACATTTGCGATGTGAGATTTTTCTAACATATCTTTTATTTTCTGTAATTCCAAAATTTTTGTTGAACTTTTAAAATAAGGCTGATCCAGAATGAAGCCAGGATTCATAGAAAATTCTTTTATAAGCAAAGGGTTTTTTTATAATTAGAAAGTAGAATTGCAGATTGCTTTTCTTGAAATGACAGTGTTAAGTTTTGCAAATGTCCAAGCACCGTAATCTCCGTTCTATTCTACTGATAATATTAGATTCTTTGAAATAAATTATTATTTCTAAAGTAAATATTCCAATTTAGCTGTTTGTAGTATAGTGTGATAGGTCACTTGGCCTTAAAATCCAAAGCAATCATATAAATAACCTTCAGATGTATATTAATGGAATGTATTAAAAAATGGATAATTTTAGTACGTTTACTCACTAACAGATGGCTCTAGTTGCTATTCTGAAGTTCACACAGTGAAACTGGGTGAAGACACATTTTTGGAAGCAATGCGAAAATTGGAAAACGTTTCTATGAGGTAAATTGTATGAATGATTTTATATTGAGTTATAGTTAATAAAACAATTGCATCACAAATATTTTTTTCTTTAGGTAAAATGTTGATTAATTGCAATTCAATATGACATAAACTTCACACTTTTTCTTTCTCATATATGAAGCGTACAAAGAAAAAAATATTGCAATCTTCAAAAAATTCGATGTAGGAACTCTGACGAATCTTCCAAAACACTTTTGAAATTTCGTCTCACTGTTATTTTGTTTATCTATCTATGAATAGGTTAATTTTTGAACAAAAATTAATCCCAAAGCACGCTTTGAGATCGTTAGCTGAAAATTGACTTATATAGACCATAACATAAAATTTGTACCTTTCTGTCAAATTTAAAATAAAACTAAATTACCTAATGAAAAACAATAGACTTAATAATTTAACACCTAGATTTCGCTTAGCATTTATCCTTATCAAATTTGGAACCAAAGCCGTCAAAAGATAAAATATGTGCTAGTCTGTATCTTTGCGTACTTGTATGCTTAAAAACTCTAAAATACAGCCTTAAATTGATGAAATTCGGTAGAAATCTTGAGACTACTTTTTCGATTCTCAATAACATTTAGGTTCATAGGAAAAAATGCTTCAAGAGTCAATATTTGATTTACTGATATTTGTATCAGTTATTAATCGCTGAAGATATTTCGGCAGATTTATTAAATAAAGCTTAATTCCAAAGATTGATCTTTCATGTCTATTGCCATGCAGGTAATATAAACGTAAATACAAAATTCTCATGTGCGAAAATAAAAAGTCGGAGCAATTGTTACATGAATGGCCTTATCCAAAGCCTACAGTTTTAAGCAGTTGGGAATTGCGTAACACCTTTATTCGAAAAGATGCGAGAATACTCTGAGGGGACTACATACGATGGTTTTTACCATTTTATTATTATTATTATCTAAAAATAAATTCTTAACATTTTTCTGAAAACATTCTTAAATATTATTGTTTTTCATTTTGTTGTATGAAGTAGTTTGGTCAGTATTTTCCTATCTGCCATAACAGTATATTAATCGATCGATTATTATGACTTAATTATTATTGAATTATTATTTCGATTATTATTGAAATATCGAAGAAATAAAGGTCACTGAAGAATAAAATGTTTTTGAAAAGCTCTCAACACACCTGGCATTTTATTGTGTTTAAGAAGTTGAGCTATGAAGAATTAAGAAATGACATTTTAACTTTTTAATCTGAAAATTTAAATCATATTAAATGGTTACTTCTATAATTATTAAATATTAAATAGTTGCTTAATATTCAGTCTTAATCCTATTGTTATTAAATCTTAAGGAATTGCTTAATATTCAGTCTTAATTCTGTTGTTATTAAATCTTAAGGAATTGCTTAATATTCAGTATTAGCTATTCTTCCTAATTCTGTTATTGTTAAAGAATTATTTAATATTCAATATTAATTTTTTGTTATTATATCTTAAAAATTGCTTAACATTCAGTATCAATAATGAGCTCAACTTAAACATACCGATGAATAATATATTAGCACACTTTCGTTTGACTATAATCATTTTGCAAGTAATATTAGATCGATATATAATATTTATTTATTCAAAACTAGCCGCCTTTGGCGACCAGCTGGTTCGCCATGAATAATGCGTTCTATAATTTTTAATTAAATCACATATACATTAGCCTTGAAGCAATTCCGGGCATTGATTGGCCTGAAATTAAAAATGTTTTTTTCCGTGATGTTTCAATATTAAATGTGTTTTTTTAAAGAAAGAGAAAAAGGAAAAAAAAAATATTGAATAAATGATATAGATGTTGCAAAAGATTATAGAAACCTTGGCTTTGCATTTAGTTTTTTAGAAACTATCACCTTTTATAATGGAAAAAAATTATTGAATTAATGATACAGATATTGCAAACGATTATAGAAAGATGCCATTAAGTCGGAATTCCAATGCATATCCTGTCTAAATTCGATCAGGTTTACCATAAATAAAGAAGATTTGTTGAATAAATGACTTAGATATTGCAAACGATTATATAAACCTTTGCCTTGCATTTATTTTTTTAGAAAACATCACATTTTATGTTTCTTTTATTTTATCAAGTCACGTGCTGAAAGTATCTTTTCTTTAGACTTGATTTACGATGATAGATTTTTTTTTTTATTACTTGAACTTCCGTCATTGTTTTCTTTTATTTTATCCAGTCACGTGCTCAAAAAAAACATGGTTAAAATATTTCTTTAAAAATTCGTTAAAATTCGAGGCTTAAGTTATACATTAAAACTCTGATACCATCAGAAAGATAATTTTTTTACCTTTAAATTGATGTTGAAATCATGTTTGTGCGATAATATTTTCAGAAGTTATAGCTGAAAAACGTCAAAATTTCGCTTAAATTTTAATTAATTCAAATTCTAATTAAAAATTCGAAAAAAGGGCTCCGAGGTGCACATTCCGGACCTCCAAGGTATACATGTACCAAATTTGGTAGCTGTAGGTCCAACGGTCTGGTCTGTAGAGCGCCAACACACACACACACATTGAGCTTTATTATAAGTATAGATATACGGTAAATAATACACATGATCATACTGTGCACCGAATCTGAGAGTAATAATAAGCATCTAGAAGTTGAATTTCAATAATACCCTTTAACATTACTGACCTAATTTCATCAAATTATTGAAAGATAAGCTCTTTGCAGTTCCTAATTCTGTTTACACGTCCTGCCGAAAAGCTTTTAGCTAATCCATTAAAGTGCATGCTAAGCGTATCTATGAAACATTTCGAAAGCGCGTCCAACGAAATTTATTCTCGGAAATATTATCTAATCCTATGCTGTCTTCTAAAGGTATTTAAAGTTTCTAGGAATTGAACGGTTTGTCAAAATTCAAACAACGTCGATGCTAGAATGAATGCAGGAAAGCATCTTCATACTTGCATTCCTTCTCCTATTTCATTCATTCTTGAGAAAATATTTCCTCAGAATTCTGGAATATATGATAAGTGAGAAGGAATAATTTTCATTATATCCAAGGGCAATCGTGCATTTAATTAGACATTATTTCATGCAACAATTGGAATTCATTTCATATATACAAGTGGAAACTCAAAAAGTTTCAAAAAGGTATAGAAGTCATAAATTTCTTATAAATTATTAACCATATTCTTTCTTATAAGGGAAATAAACAAAAAAATATATTGTAATTGTCAAAAAATTCTACTTCCATATTCTGACATCCCCCACGTTTCAGACATTCCGAATCTAAAACAGCGAGAGTGGTCCTCTCTCAATTTTCTAGTAAATTTGCTAAACTCTCTAATAAGCTTGTCATGGCTGAGAACGCCTAGCATGTATTGGCGTGCAATAGTTGCGAAATATTAACTTTTGGCTAGAATTTAGACTTTTTTCTGAATCTATCGTGCCATCCTTGGAGATTTATCCATGGCATGCCTGTAATAGTATCCGAAAATCGAATTTATTTTTTAGACACCTCTCCTCAAACAAATGAAACAAAAGTTTAATACAGAACTGCACAAACGTAGTCAATAAAATCTTACACCAAATTTGATATACTTAAGTCATTGCGTTTTTGAGTTATCGCCTTTATATATTTCTATTAGTACAGATCGACAGCCAATCAATTCGTAGTTGCAATTTTCTCAAAATTTGATAAGCATCTAAAAATTTAATACACATATTAAGCGGATAAAATTTGTGTATTAAATTTAATCAACCTAGCCCTTTTCGTTTCGTAATTATGTGTTCACTTATTTTTGATAAACCGGACAGATGGTTTTCCTCTGAGCAGGCTTTATTCAAAATTTGATAAAAATCTCCAAATTTGGTGAAAAGACCTGTACCAAATTTCAACCGTATAGATAAAGCGTTTTTGAGTTACCTTTATCGCAAACAGACGGATGAAAATTTTCCAAAAATATGTTTTTCGAATTCCGGGAAGTCTAAAATGTGGAAATTCATCAAAATCCAAAATTCGAATTTTTTGACAATTATTACACTTTCTCTATACTTCTAAAAGAGAGTAAAAATCCAAGTTAGATCCAATGACTAGAATGACACCTGTGATGACTCTCCACACCTCATCAAACCTCTCCACACCTCTCAAACTACATCAGCGAGAGAGGACACTTGGTATGACGGATTTAACGTGCAACCCTCCCACTTCCATGACGATACTTCGGTGGAATCGGATCTCGAACCTAAAACTCTCCGGTTCCGAATCCGAGATCTTACTACCAGGTCACTTTTCGAACAAGGTTGGTCCAGAATGAAGCCAGGATCCATAGAGTTCTTCTATAAGCAAAGAGATTTTTTTAATAACTAGAAGGTAGAATTAGAGAATGCTTTATTTGAAATGACAATGTTAAGATTTGCCAATGTCCAAGCACCGTAAACTCCGTACTATTCTACTGATAATGTTATTCTTTTAAATAAATTATTATTTCTAAAGTAAATATTCCAATTTAGCTATTTGTAGTATGATATGATATCTCACTTGGTCACAAAATCCAAAGCAAGCATATAAATCCGAATCGGATCTCGAACCTAAAACTCTCCGGGTCCGAAGCCGAAATCTTACCACCAGGTCATTGAGGCCCCTCAAATACGTTTGAAATAATGTATGCTTCTAAATACAACTTAAAACAAATTAAATGGATGAAATATTGAATTTGGTTCGTAATGCACAGCTTCTAATAAAAAGTTTCTAAGAAATCTATTCGTAAAAAATCTGTCCGTCTCCCCGAATCCTTGAAAACGCGATGCATGTAACGCATAATAATTGAGATGAAAAAAATTTAAAACTTAGATTTAAATCTGTGATAAAGTGATTGACTGACTGTCGGTCTATACTTTCAGAAACATGTGAAGCTAATACTTCAGACGCATACTTAAATATGTCAAATTTGGTATGTGATTGCATGACTACAAGATCAGTTTTGTGTCAAAGTTTTGGTCCAATCGATTGAGGAAAATATGTCTGAAGCACAAATTTGATTTTTGGGTACTATTAATCGCCCAACTGATTTAATCACCAAATAACTCTGCAAGGCTGTCACTATGGATTCAGAAAAAGGGATAAGATCATGCAGAAAGTAAATACTTCGTAACTATTGAACACCAATGCCATGAAGACGTTCTCTGACGAAACAAGTTTGTTTGAGAATATGCAAGAATGTTTTGGGGAGATTACTATGGCTGAATAAAAAAGTTTTAAGCATATTCTATGAAGCTGTATTTTATTTTTGAAAAGAAACTGAAAGTCTTTTCATTGTTGCTATTTTTTTTCCTTATGGTATTTTTTTCTATATAGTTGCTGAAGAAAACACGATAAGTTAGTTTATGTTTTGTAATTTAAATTAGTTTTAAGTAATTTCCATATAAGGCTTGTTTTTAATAAAAATTTTGAAAATCTTCTTACACTTACAATACGTTTTATGCCTTCAGAATCAACCAATGGCATAAAATCTTTTAAGTGCGTTTATTTCTAAATATTGCTTTTCTTTCCTGTAGCATAATTTATATATAAAGATAACAGAAAATAAAAAAATGTATTTATAGAATGAACTGAATGCCATTAGACTTCCTCAGCAGTTTTATTTATATATCTATCAAAATTTTAAATACAAAAATACTTTACTGAAGAAGTTATTTAAACCTCCACAAAATATTTAAATGAAATTTTAAGCATCTAGTAACTTTCAAGGACTCTATGACCTTCTAAAACATTTAATTATGTACAGATATGGAAACAAACTATTCCATCTTTGACTGAATTGCTTATGAAATACGAAAGCTAAAATTTAATATGAAACATGGCATTTTTGCACCATTAATATATGAATGAAATATATCGCCAAATGTTGATAATTGAGACAAACGGCATAAACATGAGTAATAATGATTTACTGATATTAATTAGGAGGGACATTCTAACACACCACCATTAAATGCTAATGCCAAATTTAAAAAAGACCCAAATATAAAAATTCACCAGCAATCTAAATCATTTAATTCATTTTCCTGTTTATTAATATAGGAAGGCAATATCCCATACG
>JAPMOQ010034914.1:101580-119375 GCA_026543055.1 Argiope trifasciata | reverse complement strand
CTGTTTATTAATATAGGAAGGCAATATCCCATACGGCAATCTGAAAATATAAATTTTAATGCATATAATTCATTTTCCTGTTTATTAATATAGGAAAGCAATATCCCATACGGCAATCTGAAAACATAAATTTTAATGCATATAAATTTTATTGCTCTCTTTCATATTCAAAGTGTTATTTGTATTACATAATGTTTAGAAAGAAATAGCTAAAAGTTAAATAATAATATCCATCTTCAGAATTTAAAATATATAGGTTTGCGAAATAGGATTCCAAATAAAGATTTGCTGCAAAACATAATAATAGATTTCTTAACCATAAAATCAGTAATAAATAGGTATTTATTACTGAATATAGATGATAAATGTGCTTCTATTCAGCATCACATATATTTTTACTAATGTAAATCAACTCATTAATGAACCTAATGAGTAAACGCTGATAAATAATTAATCACCTGTTATATAAAAATAAGGGTTTCTTTTGGATTTATTATTCACAACACGAAGGAATTAGCTCTTAGTTTATGAAACTCACCTTTCCATGAGTCTGTCTTCTAACCAAAAATATAAGGATAATAGCTTTGATTTAGCCGCATTATTTTCGTTTCATTTAAAAAACATTTCAGGTTAGCCACCATTCATGACCAACTGATCGCTTTTGGTTTGGTTCTTCTCTACACGAAGGAATTACCACACAATTTTGTGAGACATATCTTTCCAGGCTAGTTAGTTAGGATTTTGTGGCGCAAGAGCCATGTCTAGCCATGCTGTGCCAAACATATGGTTGAAGAAATACAGTAAAATTCTGAAGATTTAAAATAATAATAATAATAATAATAATAAAGGTAAAATTTGTAAACATTTGTATATGTGGAGATAAAAAAATTTCTAGTTAAATAAGATGGAAAAGACCAATGTCTTTCACAAAGGTAAAAATATTTGGATGGTGATGCTCAACTAACAAGTCACGAATGTTTGAATATGACATTCCAAATAAACGTAAACAATGAGGATTAAAAATTGGACATTCAGATAAAACATGAATGAAAGTCAAATTAACATAACATGCAATGCAGACTGGGCATCGCTCTCCAAACAGCAGATGTTTATGGAGTTTATGGAGCAGAGTATCTTTCCAGGAGTCTGTCTTCTAACCAAAAATATAAGTATAAAAGCTAAGATTTTGGCTTACTATTTCGCTTCTTATTTAAAATTTGAGTTAGGTTAGCTGTCATTGATGATCCTTTGATTGTTTAGCGATATTGTTTTGTTAAATTTCTGTTAAAATTCTTAGGCATAACTTCATATCCGTGATTCGATCAACAATATATTTTAAATATCAAACTTCCTGGACATTAAAGACGTATTATTTTAATAATCTTTCAGTTATCAATCTTAAGTTTTATTCATTATGTATATGGACTTCTCTAATGGAAATCCGTCCCATGACATCATAAGTTATTGAAAAAAGCAATTGTCCGGTTCCTCTCTGCTATAACTTTCACAATATAGAAGTCACTTTTTATTCTTTTAATAAGTCATATAGATTTTAGACAGAATCTTTCTTCATTTTCAACAGTATCGGAAAATCTCTCGAATAAATATTCGGTGAAACAATGAAATTGGTTCGTTTTATAAATCAACAATGGATTCTACTTTTAAAAATCAAGCAAAATAACATTTTTTTAAAAATGTGGTTTGTAAATCGTCAATGCACTCACATTCACAGTTTTCTTTATTATCAGCAGAGATGAATTTTGTTTTTCTTTAAGGCTTTCATAAATTATTTTAAATATTATTATAGCATATCATTAGAAAAAAACTTTTGTTTTCCTTCTGTTAATCATTAGTTTCACCTTTTGATTCCTTTTTTATATTTAATGATTTATTACCATAAATATTTGAAATCAGGATTGTAGTTAATGTTTTTTATTTCCAAGAAAATGACACTTCACACACGAAATAAAAATTTAATTGGAAGTTAATTAATTTTTAATTTTTGAAAAAAAAATCTAAGATTTCTCTCTGTGCTATGGACATACTACTAAACAACGGTGATAAACTTTAGCATACAAAAAGTTTACAAAAAATCAATTTCAAAAAGCTTGAAACCTACAAGTATAAAAAAAAAACGTCTAATTAAGTAAATAAGTAAAAAAATATATATAAAAATGTCTAAATCCTGTATAAATCAAATATATATAAATAATCACTATATACGGGATGTCTCAAAAACCTTGACCACGGCTTTCATTCTTTAAGTATTGATCATAAACATATTATAAATTAGGAATCTGAGAAAAAACGGTGCAAAATGTTGTAAAATCGATTAAGCACACATTGAATTCATTGGGTATATTTTTGTACGGGGTCCGTATAAAAAATACAACTTTTTTTTAAAAAGTTTAATCGATTTTATAGCATTTTGCACCCTTTTTTAAACAACTTTGTAATTTGCAGTACATGTCTGTGATCAAAATTTAAGGAATAAAAGCCGCAATCAAGGTTTTTGAGATACCCTCTATAATTTTCCAGAAATGCCTGTAACGCTCTTTTGTTATATAAGACTCAGATTTTATACACTGTGTGTGTGTGTGTGTGTGTGTGTGTGTGTGTGTGTGTGTGTGTGTGCGTGTAAGATATTTTTAACTTAAATTTAAATCCAAATTAATTTTTTACCTTAATTTGTCCCATATCAAAGTCATTTTAAAATATTTCCTGATGCAATTCCCCTTTATCAACTTAATTAATGCAAGAGAAGCATTGTAAAATTGCTGAATCGGCTAGAAGCCCACTTATACACTGTCAGAGTGAAGATCTAGAAAAACGCATAATAAGCTCATACTTTTTTTAAAAGATCCCTACGTTGTTTTTTTTAATTTGTGATTGACGTGTCGGAAATCCCTCACCGAATCTTAATAGTATATTAGCACTGTAAGCAATATTTCCCCTATCAACATGTGTCATATAAGACGAGGGAAAAGTAATTTTTCCCTCTTGCCACTTCTGCTCTTGTCTGCGCCGCTTGTACATAAACATGTCTGCTCCCGGTAGAGAGAGAATAAAAGGAACTGAAAAGTGCCTTCATTGACTTCTGCATCCAAAATTTTAAATTTTACATTATATATAATTTGGGAAGGAATAATAATTATGGAACCGTGAACTTCACTTTTTATTTATTGGATTAGAGCAAAAGCCTGGAAGTATTTAGGTCAATTCTTTTAGACATGGTAAAGAGAAGTTAAAAGATAGATGGAAAAATGTCCAATCTGTAAGAATGCTATTAGGCTGCTGTTCCATGTCGCAATTCATTACATTCTTCTTCACGAGACAATCAGAACTTGTTCCTATTATTTGTAGCAAAAGTTAAGAAGTGGAAGTCTGCGATTCATAACATTTTAATATCATTCGGCATTATTATTTTGTATTCTGCATTGTATTTTATTTTTCTGTCAGCTGGTCATTATTTGTTTCTATTCGATTTAAATGCTTAGTTTTAATTTCAATGATCGTGAAAATTATGGATAGAGAACATACTGCAAGGAAGTAAAACTTTTACAGTCATTGCCTATTTGCATCTAAAGTGAAATGCAATCAATAAATTTTATTTTATTTTGTAAACGCTCTGCCTATATGCAAGAGATTTTATTTTTTTACTCGGAAGATGATCTATCCCATTCATAATGGAGAACTGAAAGCAGAATAACAACCTACCTTCATGGGTACATGTAGTCAAGAATGTAATATTATATAATATCACGCCATTGTTAGTCTTATTTATTGACATCTCACAATTTTAAGGAAAGTACACAGTTCCATTAAAGTGCATGAAAAATTTCTTTCAGATCATTTTGCGCAGCTTCTATTTCTGAATCAGTTTTTTCATCAAATTATCTTTCATTCGAACTATCCAGTAATTTATTACCTTGCAAAAGGATAGCTAAATCATTTATCCCAAAGAAACCCAGTAATTATCCACACCTTTCAAACGATTAAGTGCCATTATCTTTAAAATTTGGTAAAACTTCTTGGGCCTTACCTGGGAACCAAACATTCACATTATTCAGTGTGCTTATAAATCGTTTTTATTCACAAAGCAGCTTTTAGGAGCGAAGCAATTAGGTTTTTTTATTGATCTTCAGATATGTCAATGCATATGTATTAAAGATCGGAATGCCTGATTGCAAATCTTACTGAAGTTGCAGTCGCTTTTCTGACTATTAGAATTCGATCAATCTATTAGATGCCAAAACGCTGAGTATCCAATTACAGTCCCTTCTCGTTTATCAATCAAACGGACATCCAGAAATAGCATCTAATTACATAACAGGTAACGCTCTTATATAACTAGCAAGATATATTTAGAAAAAGAATGCGTAGAAATTCTTTTTTTTTTATTATGTAGATAATCTGACCTTCAACTTTGGCGAACTAATTTATCTTAGTATTTCATCACCTCGTCTTTATGAACTCTGATCGGAATCGTAGTTTTAAATCAGCGATAAATTAAAGTGTTAGAATAAAAATAGATGGGTTTGCTGCAAATAGAAGTAAATCATTAATAGCTAAAATTATTCAAGTTTGCTGAAAATCAGCGGCAGCAACAGGAGCTACCTTTATATTATAACAAACTAAAGAGGCAAACAACTCCATCTCCAGAACTAACTATTGGAGCTATATCTTTCTGGCACCAAACGAACAAGTTTTTATTTTATAGCATGAAAGCACTTGTAACTCCCAACTCCTCGAATTGTAGCTACATCCTTTTTGTAGCAAATCCATCAATTATTTTTATCAAATACAGTACATTTCCGAATATTCGGCATTTGCACTATCCGCCCTCATTTTTCAAAAGCTAAAAACTTTAAATTTTAACTCTTATCGTATAGTTATATCTTTATATCTGTGTATCATTAATGAGTGAAAAATAAAATCAGTTTGAGAGAATTTTCTTTATAATTAGGTCGAAGATTTACATTAAAGTTTTTTTTTTTTGTTCCCTGCATTTAAGTTAGACATTACCGAAATTTATATTAAAATGTGAGCCTTTTATATCCTTTAACTTACTTTATTCTCTGATACATCCTTGAAACTTGCAGTGTAGTATATAAACATATATAAGCTATCAGTATCGAGCATACTATTCAACTCGATGCATTACCAGCAATGGCTGCTATGATTTACGATTCTTCTACGATACGGCCACATTCACATTCTACGTGGCTTGAGATAAACGGATAGCTTAGTACTCAATAAGAAGTGAGAAAATAAGTAAAATGACGGTGATTTTTTAGCATAAAATCTTTGTCTTCTGCTATTGATGGGCAATAAAAAGAGTTTCGCAGCCTATCTAATTTTTTTGTTATGCTGCCTACCCTTCAGCCACATTAGGCCGGATCTCGTTACTGTACTGTATTAATTTTTATAGAAGTGTAGACTGGATCAAAAGTTATTGAAAATCTGAAAGAAAAAGTAATATTTTAGCGAGTGATAGCTATTTTCAATTTGATAAAATTGAAAACTAAGCCATTCTTGCATTATTAATTAAAGAGCTTTAAAATATTTAAAATGTTTACCCCTAAGAACTTGCGAAGTGTCTTAATTGATTAATTATTCTTAATTCTTATTGAATCTCAAATGAAAGATAATTAACCCTTAATTGGTTACTTGCGGTCTGTGAGAACACTAGCGATAAACTTTCGGTCACTCCAATTATATTTTTCGCTTGCATTGACCCTCTGTCTTCAATACAGCTGCACTTTTTCAACTGGTTGTAACGGATGCTTTTTTAAATGATTCAGCTATTTTTCTTTGAACGTGATCTCTAAGACCGTATTCCCTGTTAGCGTTAGAATGATAAACATGGCTTTGCAGATGGCGCTAAAACTTAGGCGATCCTATTACTAAGCAATGCTCCAAACTCATTTAAATGAAGCAGAATGTGAATTTACCGATGAAGATAATTGTACAGTAGACTTATTTGATGAAAATTCGCATTCAATTGATTCTGATATGTATGTTCAAATATAATTAATTTGTCTAGATATAAAATATTTTATACATTTTTCAAAATAAGTTAATATACCAAGAGAAGCATATACAGAATTTATAGGTTGACTTTTATACTAGTTCTTAACCTATATGTTTAAAATGCCCAAGAAAGCAGTGCTATGAAAGTCACATAAGCCGATAAAAAAGCACCAATTTTTCTTAATGTCAACTTTATTTTCATATAATTGTTGAATTTTACATCATATTGTTTTCTATATACTCTTATATATTGGAAAAATAAATATGATTCAAAAAGTTTGAAGTAATATGTCTTTTTAAGAATATTACTTTTGATAACATAAGAAATATTCTAATGTAATATAATCATGATAATCTAATTGAAGAAAATGTATGTTCCAACGCATTTACTGTTTTCAATGATAATGTATTTTGAAAAAATTCAAAAACATATCCTTAAATCAAGAAAAATATCTGCAAAATATATTAACAGTTTTTCATATATATACATTCATCAGAAAATTTGATTTCAGTGTAAATGAAATGCGATCCCGCAGACCGCACTCCCCAGTTGAAGGTTTAATCAAATTTTTTGGAATCAAAGCAGATAAGACATTTATAACTTTTTGATAATGGAATAATCTAAACATTCTGACATCGTAACTATAACTTTTTGTAATGTAAATTTGAACTTCAAGTTTTTACAAAGTAATATATTATTTTAGAAGAAGAGAAAAGAAATAAATAATGAAAGAATCTTTTCAAATTCTCAGAACATTTATTTATTCGTTGAGCTTTATATGAAAATAATTATTCTTAAGCAAAGCTGTTTAATATATCTCTGTTTTCAGTAAAGCTTCATTCAATCTGCAACAATCGCCGATTCTTTTTCAATTTTATAATTTTTCTTTTGTAAAGCTCTTTTACGGATATTTGTGCTAATCTAATACTATAATACGAGGAATGGTTGCCAAGTCGAAAATCTCCCCAGAATTCATAAACTCCGGTAAACTTGGGGGTCTGTGGTTTTTGACCACGAGGAATCGATTGGCGCCGGTTTTGAAGCACTACGGTCGAGCAGTTCGGAGTTACAGATAGGATATTTTCAAACTTTATTAGTTCGCCATAATGGCTACTTAAATTTTCAAGCGGTAACGTGCTGCCATCTATAGCCAATATGGCGAACTAATAAAATTTTATGTTTATGCTGTTATAGGTTTATAATATGTTTCTTATGTATGTATATATGTTTGGTTTTTCTAAATAAATTTGTCAAAAATATTGAACTTCAACACACTTCAATCTTTACCTTTACTTTACCTTTGTATAGAATAGTTCCCTTTCCAAACTCTAACTTTGTTTAGAATAGTTTACAATGGTGCACTTTAACCGGTTATCTTTTCACCAATGGTTTCACAAATTTTCTTATGGCATGTATTGTTTTGATAAATCACAATTGAAAATTTAAATCTTCGAGTTAGCGTCGATACCTGTTTTCTCCGAGCGGAGCTCGGTCACCCGCTGGTAAAGCTTATATTAATATACAATAAATAGCAACGTTTAAAATCATAAGAAATAACAAAAACGTAGATCTTCACCAAATGATTTATTACAACATTAAAAATAATACTTCACATCTTATCACCCTAAATACATCCCCTTAAAATGCTCATTTAATTCTTATCCGACTTGGTATAAATAGAAGTACGCTTATGCAGACTAAACAAGAACAAAATTTTTCATTTTATAAATTGAATTAATTATTTGGTGCGTATTAATCAATTATGGGTGCTTCAATTTAAATCTTAAATACTTTCCTTTTTATCTGAAAAAAAGGGAAAAAATCACGGATTTTTTTAACAGATTTTCCCGATCCGCTGTCATCTGAGAGGAGATTTATCCCTTTTCTAGAACTGTAATTTCAATATCTATTTTTATTGATTTGAGCATGCGTCCTTCTACTGAAAAACGTCTTCACACATTGTTTTTAAACAAATAAACTAAGAGAGTACAGTACAGAAAATGGGTTGAATAGGTAAGAAATATCTATCAAAATCTGAAAGTAAAATCACTGCAGGGAAAAATGTTTGACTTAGTGACCACGTTTTGACTTAGGAAATAGGATTTTAGATATTTTTAAAAGAAGATAAGCAGTAAGTTAGGAATTTTTATTATAGGGATCAAGCGTCAGAAATTGCTAAAACATTCAATTTTTTAGAGCGTGCGTGAAAAATAATTAAATAAAATGTAGGAATCAGATCAGGAAATAAGAAAGTATCCTAGGATGATATTAATAGGGATTAAACTAAGAAAAAAGTTAGGAAATTGCATTTAAATTAGATTAAGATATATATGAGTAATTAAAGTATATAAATAATGTGCAAGGGTCTAATAATTTACTTATCTTTAATTTAAGAATAGCCTAATGGTAATAGACCCCAAATCTCACATATTTATTAGATTATTATGCGCATTATTACGCCCATTTCTCCCATAGTTCTTGCCAATTCATTTGCGCCAATGCTGCCTTTGTTCGGTGCATGATATTTAGCATTCAAATGAAAAGCTGCACCTCTTTACATCCATTTCATTCCCTTAACTCGCTCCCTTTGTCAATAAGAAAGGACTTACTTCTGCATTCCACATTCCACTTCATTGACAATTCCCAAAGCACTCAATGAGGTAAAAGCAGGATTTACCGTGCTTTATACTACCATTCATGCTAAATTCATTTTCTCATTAAGCAATTCCTATTGTTCTTCCGATTCATTGTTCCAAAGATTAATTTACCCAGAGAATAGTAAAATTCTTACTTAGCCTTTTATGCTTTTTTTTGAATAATTCGTAGAGCGTTAATTTAATGAAAGACTATTCTTTATTAAGTTTAGTACGCAAAAAAATGAGCTGTCTTAAGGAATGCTGAAGAATTAGGGCGAATTGATTGCGATTTTTGCAAGTTCTCTATTTTGTTTTTTTTATGTTTAAGAATCTAGACTGTAATTGCAAATATTCCAGTTAATTTATTCTTAATTAGATTCTTCTATGCCAGGGAAGAGCCAAATTTTCCAGGGTATAGACTACTAACTTTTTTCAAAGTGTTGAGTTCTACCCAGGGGCGTAGATCTATATATAATATTAATTATCACTTAATAATAAAATAGGAACATGTACTTGACTATATAACTACAAATATAATAATAATTGCTAAATATAATAACATCAAATGATACATTTTGTATCAAAAATTTCAAATTCCTTTAAATAATAAACCATTTTCATCTAAAGAGAGCTCTCGTAGTTAGTAGAATACTTTGACTACATACTGTCCACCAATATCTCGGTATATAATTATTAACTGTTAATCTTGCACTGAATTCCAAGTGGTCATCTGTAAGAGCAGAGTGATATGTTGAATTAATTATATTCATGGTTGAAAATGCAGATCCACAGAGGTAATTAGAGAGAAAAAGTTGTTAAATGATATGCAATTCTTTAAAAATTAGAATACGTCCATTAGGTTCCAGAAATTATTATTGGGTTCTGAACAACGTGCTTTTAAAATTGTCATTTTGAAGGAAAAAATTCTTTTTCTGAAGATAATACAATGTTCCATAAATGTTTCTTTTGATGTGCGCACCTTAGGTCTTAGTACAGGCGGTCACCCCCAAATGTCTTTGTTATCCACCGATCAATCGTGATCGACTTAATTCCCACACATGAGCAGATTGCAATCTGCTCATTTTCAGAGCTTTGATACTGTCTCTAATTACTGAAAAATGATTGTAATGCTGTTTTTCTGCTAACTTAAGTTTAATTATTCTTTGCTTCGCAGTTTAATTATTGTGTTACTTGATTTCGCTATTAATTGATACTCCAGAAAGAATACGTGCAAAAGGTTTTAATAAAATCATATGTGTGGCCTGGTTTAATAATCTTCTCCCCAGTAAAGTAATTTCATTGTTTTAATTGTCTCTTTCCAATTAGAAGTAAACTCGATAACTAAAAAAATTCAAAAGATAGACCTGATAATATTTCTTTCTCAGTTTCTTCGTTTAATTTATAGATCCATATCACATTTTTAATATTATCCATCAAGGGGTTTATGATCTATCGGTCCTTACATTTCCACAAGTGTAAATGCAATAATTCAAAAAGGCAACCGCATAGATAAATGAAATTCAGATTTATTTCACATATTTCGAGTGAACTCGATTATTATACAAACACAAAAGGAAAGTAGATAATATTTGCTACTCAGTTTCATCATTTAAAATATAGATCCGAATCAAATTTTGAATTTTATCTTAATGAACTTTTATTTGTATTAATTTTATTTTAATAAAATGTTATGAATAACCTGGTTTAAAGGTTCCCCCAGCCAAGTAATTCCAAATTTAAATTTTTTTGGACCCTTCTTCCCGATTTCAAGCGAATGAACAAGTTAAAAAACACAAAAAGGTATAAAAGTAATATTTGTTGCAAACTTTTAACACTTAATATATATATATATATCCTTATGTCAAACTTTTAACCTTACATATCAAGTGGTTTATTGGTCTTTTATATTTGCGTTCGTGTAAAGGCGATAACTCAAAATGCAACGACATTGTTTAGCTATATTAGCGTCCTCTTTTATAGCAATATAGGAATATTTTGCTACGTAGCTCTTGATTTTGAAACACGATCAGACGACGAAGATGACATCTGAAATGCTACCCCTTTCTTCAAACCCATAAAACACCAGCAAGAGGACGTTTGATCCGAACGTTTCAGATGCACGAGATCCGTGTTCTTCGGGTATATCGGGTCTCGAACCTGAAACCCTCCGCTTCCAAAACCGAATCTAGACCACCAGGCCACCACGGCAAGTACTACAAAGCACAAAACGTTATGTATGTGATTCTGAAATTTTTTTAAAAAAATCTAAGATTAACTTTGTCTAAGGGAAAGGATGATAACTCCTTTATTATGCAGTGTATGTAAATGTTTCCCAAGAGATCAATCCCTCCATGTATTTTAAAATCTATCAAAGAGAAAAAAATGTAATTATACTTTTAGTTTGATAATTTCGCGCCATTTTTTACTGACAAGAAGCATAAAAAGTCACTCTTCTTTATAAATGAGATTATTTTGACGCATTTGATTTTTCGTGCAATTTTCTCATTTATTCCTTGCTGTTTTAAAAGCCACCAAAAGCTGCATTTTAAGCCCTAGTCTCTTCATTAAGGAAATTGTCTCTTTTTTTATTTCCAGCAAACATTTTTGCTCTCTAAAAGATAAGTCTTCTTAATTACCTCAAAAGTCTTTAAGAGATTAATGGTAAAAAATTATCTTTATCCGTCTTTAATGAATGGAAAAGTCAATATGTGTAAATGCTCCGAACTACTTTAAATAACATTTTTCCATAATGCTTTTATATAATTTTTTATAATATATTTATAAACTATATATTTTTAATAGTATTTTATAAAAAAATTTATAAACATTTTTAAATTTAAAAAATATTCGAAATTGTGACATGTTAATGTGAAAAAGTATAAATAATATTTCTCCAAATGCATATTATCAGCAAGAAAATTTTTTAATCTGTTTAAAAGAAACTATTCTTAATGTTTTAAAGAGGAAAACACTCAAAAAAGAACAAAAATTTAAAAAATTTAAAAATCAGATACAAAATTAAAAAAAAAAAGACTTGAGCCTCAAATAAAAAGTTTTAATAAATTAACATCTCTATGCCATTTAGTTAGATTTAAGTTAATCATCGAATTAAATAAGTAAATTTTTAATAAAAAATGTACTGGAGGCATTATAAACTAATCCGTAATAACTTTCTTCCAAAAAGCATTATGTACCTTTTTTTCTTCATGGTTCTTCATAATATATCCTAAAAAAGTTTAAATTATATTTTTAAAAACCTACCAAATTTATGAAATATCCAAAATTGTATTATATTTTCAAGAAGAAACTGTGTGAATATTTTTTTTCAAATGCAAGTATTTAAAACTACTTAAAAGACGCTTTTATTAAGATTTTAAGGGTTTTTTAGTTCAGTTACATTAACATTCCGTTGTATTTGTGATGGACCTTACCATTAGGCCACGCGGCTCTTAATGTTTTAAGGAGGAAACTAACAGCAGGAGTCTGTCCAAAATTTTCGCGCATTCTGTATAAAATGTCTATATTTCGAGTCTATATACGCCTTGTGTAATGATGATGAAATATTTTTTGATGGAAATTTAGCATTTTTACTGAATTTACCTTGTCATCCTTGACAAGTTATTTGGCAATTAATCCCCCGTCATGCAGTTTAAAGTATGAAAGAATAAAATAATACATATAGTTCAGGTGCCTTATTCTTCATCAGTTGAAATACAAACTTAACGCAAACAACATTTCTATTCATGAAATCCCATACTAAATATGATATTGTTCAGTAATTCTATTTTTGAGTTATCGAGTTTAAATATTTCTGGAAGTTCAGATTGATAAATGGTCAACAACGTATTGTTTTGGGTGTAAAATTCGATAGATTAGATTAAAGATGTTAATTCATCTGAACCGGATAGTAGCTATCTAGCTTTTTTCTTTCGCTATTATCATGATAACATGCATGGGATGATCCAAAAAAAAGTTTACGAGGCAATGGAAAAATGCTGTGTTAACAATAGACACAGAATACAAATGTAATTTAGAAACATATGTGCTGGTCCCTTCGCCATAAAATCACCAAACCTGTTGAGACATTTATCACACCTCTGGACGAATTTGTTTTACCCGTCTCGGTAATAATCAAGTCCTTGACTGTTGAACCAACTCTTGGCATCTTTTTGAACATCGCCGTCTGATATGAGCCTTGTTTCGGATAAGTGTTTCTGCATTGCCGGGAAAAAGAAATATTCACTGAGGCTGCATGGGGAGGAGGGGGTGACTCCAGACCTCCCACTAGGGCCGGCCATCTGGGGAGGGGGGGGCGAGAATGCTATTCACCCAGACCCCGCGACTGAGAGGGGTAGCACAATGATTAAGAATGAAAATTGTGTTCTGAACACATACTAAAAGTCTACAAACTTGTTTCCATGTAGCTGGCTGAGCATCGACTGACGCGTTTATTAAATAAAGATCGCAGTGATATCTTTGAAAAGACGTGAAAAGCTCCTTTATGATTAAAGAAATCCCCTTCAGACATGTTAAGACAGAGCGGCTTGCCCGGCGCCCAGAAGTCGAGGCTGAGGCTGGGTTCAAATGTACTTGAAAATCATCAGCTATCTACTTTTCTTTTCATTGCCAATTTTTTTTAATAAATTTTGAATCCTTTTTCAGAAAATTAAAGCTAATAAAGGATTATCTTCTGTCAGACATATGGGTGTAATGCTTAAACGCTCCTGATATGCTATGTCAAAAAAGAAATTGAAAATTTTTTAATTTTCCTGGAGTAATTAATAATGTAAACAAAATCAAGCATTAAATGATTATGTAAATGTTCAGGTGTTTTTAGCGAACAAATTTAGGACCCCAAATGGCTTCTTGCACCCGGGAGGTTTAGTAAAGAAGGACGGCTCTGCCTCCCACCAAAACGTTTCCAGCAATCTATGAACCAGCCAAAGAACGATGCCATTTCACCGCCTGTTGTCTAGTCATTATTTCGCCCCCCCCCCCCCCTCTACACTTCAACGACTTGTTTGTGAAAGTCCGATGGGGACACATTCTTGGTCCATAGAAATAGTATCATGGCACGCACCTTTGTGCGAGACCATTTTTCTATACGTCTTGCCATTAATGTTGATATTTTATGTCTCAGTATTAACACCATCTGCTGGAAGACAACTTACTCTATCTGTCTCCAATGTGGGTAATAATATTCTCATCCACAATTTCTACTTTCAAAATACTGCTGCTGGTAAACTTTTTTCGAATCGTCCTTCGTATAATCGAACAGCAGAAGAGAGACTTCGTCTAAACTGATTTTGCTCAAAATTTGATAGAAAATCTACAAATTTGGTATCAAGGCCGTATATTAAATTTCTTCCTCCTACGGAAAATTTTCTTTAAGTTTTTTCTGTGACAAACATAGAAACTGACATTTTATGAAAATGTGCTTTTCGAACTCAGGAAAGGTCTAAAATCTAGAGGTTTGCTAAAACTTTGAGTTCGAATTTTTTGATCATTGCAATACTTCCTATATACTATGTATATGAGAAATTGAAGAATTCAAAACAGAAATATTCTAATGATCTAAAAAACAAATCAAAAACTGAAAACCATGAGGCGTAGATAAAAAAAAGATTTCAATAAACTAAAATCGCAATGATATTTAATAAGATTTCTGTTGGACAAAACGTTAGACAAGAAATGGTTTTAAAGAAAAAAAATAACTAAATATTTTTCAATCTTTATTATAACTGTATTTAAGGACACCTCAACAGCTGCTGAAAAAATATCAAACAGTTTAGGCTTAGTCTGTTAATAAAAATAACAAATATCAAACAATTCATTCAAATTTATCTAATTAACAGTATAAATTTTAATAAACTGCCCTAAACATTAGTTAAATTTTTAATACCAAGCATTTAACACTATTATTAAAATAACAAATATCAAACATACTCATGTAAATTTATCTAATTAAGTCAAGAACTTTTAATAAAAATGCCTTAAATACTAGTTAAACATTGTATCAAAAGTTACTTAGTCATAAAACATGAATTTCGTTTTCATCAAACAAACCTTGAATAATAATTTAAAGTCATGTTTGACAAATAAAATGAGAATTTAAAATGCAGTCAAACAACTCAACCGCCTACTTAAACATTTCTAGTTTTATGAAACTGCATAAATGCCATTTTAAAAAAGAATTTTGATAGATAAGGTTAATTTATGAAAAAGAACAGCAAATGTCAAACGCATTAATTCAATATTATTTAACTAAATGTAATAATATATTATGAAATCAAAAATAACTAAATACGCATTGCATCAGAAATTACTAAAATATGCAAATTTCTGACTCATTTTGCACAAAATAACTCCTTACCTAATACCTGAAAATATTCCAAATTAAATAGCAATTTTAAAGTACTAATCTAAGATTTGACTGTTTGTTTCTTCTTCTTCTTATGCAATATTTTAAATATTAATTAACTTTATATAATAAACAGAAATTTGAGATAGATAAGTTCATTTCTTCTTTTACATTTGATCTTTTCCCGCATGTAATCTTGAATAAGAATTCCCGAATTTCAATTTATTAAATACAAAAAGATACGTAGGTAGCTTTGGTATTATTAAATGCTCTTATTTTATACAATGATTAAATAAAAATAAAGATAAATTGAAAAATTCTTCTGTCTCATTCTCAATGAAAAATTAATCATACAGCATTATTCTGAAGTGCCATTTTAATAGATTTAAATATTCACCTTAATAACTTATATTTTTGTTTATTCTTTATTCAGGCAGAGATTTTAAGTCTTTCCTAGATATTATTGAATAAATTAAGAAGAAAAATATTCGTACCTCTAATTTTTCTCCAAATAGATATAATCCATTACCACAAAACTTGCAACACTGCCTCCTTTTATACTAATTCTTTTTTTTATAAAATAAAAATTGAAAGGTTCTAATTTCCTATTAAATGTTCCTATTTTATATATTCATAAAATTGGTGAAATTGATATCCTCGATACATTTTCGTATGCTTTCAAATAAAATTGTTATAAATCTTCTCTGCAATATAAAATTGTAGAATACCACAAGTGAACACCACGCGTTTTCATGTATTCAATTACATGACTCCTACCAACATAAGTGGTCTCCCCAAAACTTTCTAGCATAATCTCTAATAAACTTGTTATACTAGAGATGGTATGACGCTGCCATATAGTATCCTTATATGGCACTGGTGTGCAATAGTTACGGAGTATAACATTTTCTCGTTAATTTAACATTTTTATTGAATTTTTCTTGGCGAGAGTTTTGGCAATTAATCTCTAACGTGAGGTTAATAATATTCAAAAATCAAATTTCTCACGTTTTCTTATTCGGACACAAAAATTTGGCATAAAATTGCCCTTGTAATCAAAAAATCACAATCTAAAACCTATACAATTCATTCCATTTTTTAACTATCGCGTTTATGTATTTCTAAAAGTCCAGACCGACAGACAGTCAACCCTTAGTTAGATTTCGCTGGAAATTCGATAGTTTTCAAGGCTATAAATGATAAATTTGTATCCCGAATTTTAATTATCTAACTTACTTTTTTTTTGCAGTATTCGTGCTAACTTATATTCGAAAAGATAGACAGATGGACTTCTGCACAGATTTTATTCAAAATTTGATTGAATTTTGAAAATTTGGTGTTACGAATATATAAGAAATTTTGGTCGTCTAACTCAAAACGTGTTCGAGTTATCTTTGCCTCAGACACACACACTGAAAGATGAAAGATTTTCTAAAAACATGTTTTTGGGATCTCTAGCTTGTAGATTCGTCAAAATTCAGAGTTCGAATTCGTATTTCTACTTCTATGCATACGAGAAAGTAAAAATGAGAGTTTTGTACAGTGTAATAAAGTGAAAAAAAAAAAGAATTTTCTTTCTCAGCGTCTTTATCCGACAGATTCAAACAACATTTCGCACAAAACTACAATTGCAGTAAAAAGGTCGCATACCAAATTTTATTTACCTAAATATATAGGTCTTATTTATCACTTTTACATGCATGCATAATAATAGGTACTTAACATTTCAAGATTTAGTTGAAGATTTAATTGCCCTCTATATTTTAGAAACGAAATCTATGTACCATATTCTAATCATTTACAAAATCATGTACATGTTCACTTGTATTTGGTCAGCCAGACAGATAGATATCTCGCGAAAGAATTTCGTCAAAATTTGGCAGAAATCAGCAAATTTTGTTTAAAGGATCACGTACTGAATTTCTTCTTTTCAACTTAAACTTTTTTTGAATTTACACAGACTGTATGATTTCATAAACACATTTTTCAAACTCGGAGATATCTAACAGACATAACGCTGCAAATTCTCGACCACAATGAGTTCTAAAATATGGAAATTTGTCAAAACCATGAATGAAAAATAGGATAAATAAATATTAATACACCCTATCATATTTTACAACAAGCCCGTCAAAAAAATTAATAGTCTGTCGGTATGAAAATCCGTATGTATATAAATACGTTTAGTTCAAAATCACAACTGCGTCGATAAATTAAACTAAGAATGAGAATTATTATCTTGTGAGAACAATATGAGTTCTTTTGGTTTAGTGTATTTGAAGTCTCAAAAATGTAGAGCAGAAAATTGCGATTTCTCACTTTGAAGCATCAATTTTTCGCTTTAGGATTATCAGAAAATGATAAAGAAGGTTATAACATAAGGACAAACAAAAGATTTATATATAACATAAGATTTATTACACCAAAAATTACAACTTGAAGCGAATGTCCATATGTATACCTGATTCTATTGTCTGGATAGTAAAGAATAGGATCGTAAGAAGTTATTGCCCGAAGAAGCACAGAGAAAATGGCAATGCACGCGAAACAGCAAGTGGAGGTATTGAAAGTTCGTATAATTTTTCTATAAAAATTTGTTTTTCTTACTGGTAAACAATGTTCTGAAGCTCGAACGATTTTGAAATGAAAAAGGAAAAAAAACATTGCTTTTCTAAAGGTTGCGAAGTACAATAGTCACATGATTATTCCAAACGGACGGTGTGTGTGTGTGTGTGTGTGTGTGTGTGTGTGTGTGTGTGTATGT
>JAPMOQ010034914.1:80451-92813 GCA_026543055.1 Argiope trifasciata | reverse complement strand
ATATATATATATATATATATATATAATGATAATTTTCATCCATGGTAGCATTGTTTTATTAAAAAAATATTTTGTTAACACAAACTGCTATTTTCTAATTTTTAACATCATAAAACAATTTCATATTGGATTAATTTTAGAACTGGTGTCAAATTCTTCACATTTAAATATAAATGAAGTATTATTTTCCCTTTGATTGAAGGGAAAAATAGTTTTATCAAAACTGTTTTTAAACGACAGTGTAGTTTTTTTAACATATTATAAAAGTTGTATTATTTAATTTCCTCCGAAACAAAATTACATTCCATCAAAATAACAGCTTTGATGTAATAGCTATATGTAAACCTTTCAAAACGCACGTAAAAGAAGCATACGTAATATAAAGCAATGCTAGTAAAAGCAAGTCAACCTTTTAAAAACCCTTCTGTTTTCAAAAAAGCATGAGTAATAAAAATACAATACTGGTAAAATCAGGTAAAAAAAATACATGCAATTAAAAGATATTGCTGGATACAGCCGTTTGTGCTTTATTCATTGCCTACGCGATTTCTATCTCCAACTGTTTGTTGTCTTAAATTATTCAAAAACCCCTAATGAAAACCATATCACTGTCTCACATGACAATAAAATAAGGAAACATGTTTTATTATGAGGCTCAGTTAAAGATATCGCTAAAGGATAAAAAGGATAAATTGCTCCATTAAGCTAATTACAATTATATAACTATCAAATTAATTTTATTTTAATAGTGTAAATGTCGGACATAGGATTGCTAATGAACTCATTTTGCAGTAAAGAACAGTACCTAAATACCTCTTTTGAATATCAGTAAAACTACCCTCATAATTTTAATGGATCTACCATGCCAGTATGTGTAGTGGACACCTTTATGCCGAATGTATGTCGCTAAAATTTGATGAGAAATTACTGCAGACATCATACTGAATTCATTCATTTCAGGCATTATGTTTTTGAATTATTGCATTTACATACATGCTGAATTACAATCTGACAGACTGTCGATTGTTTGACAAATTTGATTCAAAATTTGATGAGAATCCATGTTTTGATTTCAGATTTGACAGATGTCTCTGCTTTAGATGCTAAACTTATGAGCTAATTTTTATTTACTTAGCTCTTTGCGTTTTGTAATTTACTTTACTTGTACTCAAATATAGACAGACTTCTTGTGAAAAATTTTGTTAGAATTCTACAAATTGGGTGGCAAATCCATGCATTAATTTTCACCCATATTGTTTAAAACACGTTTGAGTTTTCACAAATGGACTGAAAAATAGAAACGCAATAATGCCAAAGAGACAGAATGAAATAAAGCCAAAAATATTTCTCTAACTCAGAAAAACCTTAAACTAACATTTCTTCGGAAATCTGGAATTCATTTTTCCCTACACTTTGTATATGGGGTTGCGGTGGCCAAGTGGTAAAAACTCCACTTCGGAACTGGAGTGCTTGAGGTTTGAGACCTGATTCCATCGAAGAACGTCGTGTAAGCCAATCTGATGAACTCTAAATCTGTAGGAGTCAAAAAAAGGAGTAGGAGTAATTTTCCCTCTGAGGTGGTGTGGAAACTTGGAGAGCAGTCTCATCCTTGTCATCTGACCACAGCACAAGATTACGAAGTACACCCCAAAATAGAACTAGTATTGCTTTAAGACGGGACGTAAGAATAACTAAACAATACTTAATGTATCAGATAGTAAAAAAATCAATGGCTTTTATAAATGAAATTTCACTTGTCACCTTCTTACCAGAATTGTAATTCTGAGTAAATTATGATTTAAATCGATCAAAAAAGGGTGTTTAAAAGTTAAATTAGTTTCTTCTCCGTACTTCAAAGTATATGATGAACATTTGACTATTCATGGTTCTCGGTTTAATTCAAGATTCATATTTTTTTTCTGCGTAATGGGACAGGAAGGTGCCACCTGCATTGAAAATCATAAAAGAAAATTTCTGAAAAATCATTGTTTATCACTAATATGTGATGAAGAAGAAAAAAAATTTGCACATAAATCTAGTTGTTGATTTTTTCTTTCTACATCAATAAAAAATATCAGCAATAAACAGAAGCAAAAAATCTTTCAGAAGTTTTGAAAAGCCGACCATCCATGTTCGTAATTTGAACTAAAACTGATAATTATGCGATACTTATTGCTAAAAGTTAATAAATGAATTAAAGGGGAATTCGCAGAATATATGAAATAAATTCTTGAAAATTTATTCGTAGAATTCAAGAAAAAATATCAATTTTGTTGATGCTTCAAGTAATAATTCAATAAAATCATAAAGTTTCCCTTTAAATTTTGATAATAAACTAAAAACTTATTTAAACAATGTTTTATCTGAACACTAAAAAGAAAAAAATTGATTTGGAAGTCAAAGTAAAAATCGTAAAAGTTTAAACAATAGTATGATAGTAAAAATCTCATTGAAATCTCATTTATAAAGAATTTAAATATTATTATCTGATACTTTTTATGATATTCATTTTTTACAACTTTTTTTTATTAATTTTCTTGTCCTTTTACACTTGCATGATTTTCGTTTTGAGACTCCAGATTTTTCGAGAAAAAGGTTAATAAAAGCGGTTTTTTTCTTCTTTTCGTGTTTATTATTATTTTATTTTTAATCTTTATTGAAAAATATATCAAATGTTTGTTTAAATTTTTTTTATTTTGCAAATTTTTGATATTTTAGTCTTTATAATGTTTCCGAATTTATAATTATGTCTATTATCAGTCTAATTTTTCTCAAATTAGATGATAGATGACGCCTGTGAATCTATTTTTAGTTAAATTAATATATTAATTGACAATTAAGACCTCGTAAATATTTAATTTATCTTACTGAATCAAGAAGGAAGAAAATTTCAGAAATATAGTGCACGAGGAGATAAATAAAAAAAAATCAATTACAAAATTCCAACCAATCAAAAACGAAATATCCGAAGCTTAATAAAAGCGTTTATAAAAATAACTTCAAATCTAACATTTAATCCAGCCCTTTATTTTATTTATTACAGAACTTTAAGCGATATCTCTAACTGCCTTAAAAATTCTATTTTTATATTTATTAATTAAAATCAGAAAACTACTTTAAAAAAAGGAAACGGTTTATGATTTGTCATCCATTTTTAAATTCACAATTACAAGATTTATTTTCCTTACTATTTTTATTCCTTAATAAAAATTTAAATTCACATGTAAATTTAAATTTTAATGAGTAGCAAATTTAAATTTCAACTTGCGCGTAGTGGTTTCTCAAAGCATATGTTAAGAGTTATTTTCGTAATTAACTGAATTGTTTAAGGAAAAGTATTTATCATGTCTTATTAGTTCTCGAATGTTATGTGTTGAAATATAATTTGTCATGAAATTGCTAACGTGAAATGCAATTGTACTTGCAGAAATGAATGTGTTGAGAATTATTGCATGTCAGCGTGAATTGTAAAGTTTATCGTTTAGAATAGCAATGAATTAAAATGCTAAAAATACTCAGATTCGGCAACTGCGAAAACAGTAAATTTCTTTCTCGTGCAGATAATTACTCAGAGATCTGCTAACACTGTTATTAAGATAACGATGTCTGCATTTGAATTCTAGAATTTAATACTGACGTAATCTGAATTTTATAAGCTACGAATAGTTATGCTAATTTAGACGAATAATCAAATTCATTTAGAGACGTAATTTTAGAAATTTAATGGAGTGAAATTCAATTGACGTAAAAAATAAAAATGAATATCCAAGATATTTTAATCTGTATTAAAGTTTTAAAATGAAGCAATTTTTTGGTACATTTTATGGAATTTCCATTTCATGGAAAGCGATAGAAAGAGAAGATATTTTTAAAGATCTTTTGTCCTAAAAAATTACAGCACAGCAAATATATATATATATATTCATATGAATTACAATATTAGAATCATATCCATACAACTACAATATTATTCAATAACTACTAGTTTCGTCAAGTAGCGGTAAATGAATGAATTCGAATTGCCTACAAATGTATTAAAAGGAAAGAAAAATGTATTTTTTAAAAGTAGTTAATCAAAATTGTAATTATAATAGCTGATTTTTTTTTCTTGGAAAATGTGATTAGAATGCAATAAAAATATAAAAAAGTCACCCTAAGAAATTATATTACAAAAAGTAAATCTTAGAAAAGAAGAACAGTTAGATTACATAAAAAAACATAAGATTATGATAGAAATATCTAGAATAAAATAAGGGAAGACACATGATTGTTGAAATGTATCAAAGTTTAAAAAAATAAAGTAACTTTTTGGTATACTTTTTGGAATTCTTACTTCATAGAATGCTATAAGAAAAAAGAATATCTTTTGAAGAAGTTTTGTTCTTAAAATGTGAATCGAATTTAATTTGGATTAAAACGAAAGTAAAATGCTAAAAAAAATAGTAAATCAAAATTGTAATTATAATTGAAAAATTATTTCTGGGAAAATACGATTGAAATATAATGAAAATAAAAAGCCAAAGAAATTACATTACAAAAAGTAAGTTTTAGTAGAGAAGAAAAAAAGATTAATCTGTAGAATACAATGTATATAATATAATACAATGTATCTAACATACAAATTATGATAGAAACTTCTAGAAAAGAACATCTAGAAAGACATTTGTATTCATTTTTGGAACGACAACTTTCGACAAAGATAAAAAAAAAATCAGAAGCATGTATTAACAAAACAATTTCTAAAAATAGTTTTTTACATATATTAAGAATTCTTTTCATGAAATGTTATAAAAGGAACAAAAAGATTATTATGTCATTATTATAACCGGGAAAAAGACTACAATCCTTTCTAATCTATCTTTTGATCTAGGAATGACTATAAAAACAAAATCCAAACCAAAACTTATGAAACAATTGTAAAAAATAACACTTTTCGAAGTCTAACCGGAGTTATGGAAATTCCCATTTGTCCCACAGCTTTACTACTTAATGATGCATTATACTTTATAATCAAGGTGAAAGCTATATTTAACTTCATTTCGAATATATTTAGGAGCACCGAATATTGATCTCGGTTAGTTTTGAATAATGAATCTGTCAAAACAGCAATTTTTGTTTAACGATCGCATTTAAATACCACGACGACATTGACTTGCAATGGGATTGGCCTTTGAATGTGCTGTCCTCTAATGCGGATTTTGCTTCTCACTAGACGTTAAAAAAAAGCGTACTTATTTGTAAAAATAGCACAGAATTGGCTATTTTTAGAAATGATTACTCTACCTTATAATTTATATTCTATTTTAAGCACACGCACGTGCTGGAATACATCAAAGCATGTGACGTTGAATCGGTGATAACCGCCACGTATACTGGATTCCAAGGTCTGTCTACGTGCAAGTTCAAATTATGGGCTTTTCATGGTTATGAACACCGTAAATCATCGTAAAAAACTTCTGGCGACTTTTTATTTATTTTATTTTTATGATTACTCAAGGGGAAAAATACTTTTGAGATTATAATGTTCTGTCTGAAAAGTTTTCCAAATATATTAAGAGTGAATGAAGTTAGTTTTTTAATACATAGTCTGATTCAATGAATCTTAGCTCAGATTGGAAATATTTTAATTAAAAGATTAGTATTGAATAATTGTATTCAAGATTATATATGAAATATTTTAATCAAAAATTATTTTTAAGAAATTGAATTAAATTAACAAGGTATTAAATTAATAATCTTATGACTAAAAGGGCTGATGTAATACGATTCAAAATTTTTGGCTAGATTTTTAGAGACAAGAAACTGTTTGAGAATATGTTTCCAATTATTTTCATAAAATATTTCTATCAATAGAAATTTTAATAATTTTTTTCCAATCCTGGTATTTAAAATATGTCTGGAAGCCTTATATATATGCAGATACTAATTTTGGCATTTATGTTTCTCGCTGGATAAAAATGTACATTTAGGGGGAAATTTTTTTTAAATTTAGAGGAAAGTTATGTTTTACGTAGCTAACCTCCGAAAATATTATGCGATAAAAATGATTTTTATATCATATTAAAACTCTTAAAAATATCTTTCCAAAGTTTTTACTGTACAATTTTTTTTCTATTTTTAATTCACTATTTAAAACACTTTTAATGTGCAACTTGCAATATATTTCATTTATGAAAAGGAGGTTCATTTTACTATCGCTTCTAATAGTTCAAATAGGATTTGGTTATTCCTATTGATGATCAAAATATGAAGATTAGGCTTATATGTATCAGTAAGTTTTGATATAAAGTGTGATTTAAAAGTGATTTATAAAGAGCGTTTGATATAGCTATGGTAAAATACTAATAAATAAAATAATAATATAGCGTCAAGCTATGGAAAAAAGAAATTAAACTATGTAATTTTTTAAACACTGCACTTTCTACTGTGATACAACAGTGTTCATAAAATTATAGATAGGAAATCAGGTAAATAAATACTATAAAGAGCAGAATTGAATAAAACTTTTAGACTAATATTAATTATGCACATCTATCAAAATTTTATGTTTTCCAACAACAAACAGTTTTCCGTGAAAGTATACAATAGAAGTATTTCATTCTTAAAAAATGAAACTATTTTATTTAATAGTAAGTTTTTTTTATTATTTAATAGTAAAATTTTTCATACTTTTGAATCCTAAGTTTCCATAAAGGCTATTTTTGTGCTTAAAGTAAAACATTTTTTCATTCAAAAGAATAAAAATAACACGAAATATCAAGCGAATAATTATAAAGAAATGCGTTATACACAAAATCTGTCTAGGTAATATTTCAATAGTATAATTAAGTTAAAATGAATTCAATTTCTATCACTAATAGTAAACTGAGGTGTAGTTGGCCTTGTCAATCATCTGAAAAATAACAGAAATCAAAATATCCCCAATTCAAACATATAAATTAATTCAAAACTAGAATTTTATATTAGCCACTTTTGACTACCTGTTTTGACCAGTCGGAGTAGCTGATTGCTAAAACTTTCAGATAAGTATATGTGGGTTTGAAGGTTCATCTCAAAACCAGTAATGATAAGAATCTGATGTTTTTAAATATTGTTTAATTAACAATTAAAGGGACAAGCACAACATTTAAAATAATGAAAAAATAAGACTGGCTGCCTTTTACACAAATTAAAGCACCACAACATCAAATCATTGCAAAGCGTTCTTTCTTCGTCATATCGTATAGTATGGCGCGAAGTCCTCCACCTCTCTATGCTTGCCGGAGGAAGCGATCGTAGACATGTCACTCTTCTGTATGTTGCCATTGCTTAGGACTAAATCTATCCCCCATATATTAGTTACCTGGCTTTTAAGAAATTATAATATTTTAAAATGTTGCATTTTGTTGTACGTGTGACCCATACTATTTTAAAAGCCTTACTTCATTCTGTTTATTGTACTATGCTATTCCTAATTTTCTATAATCTCATTTAAAATGGGAACTTTAATTTAAAATAGACGTGATTGAATTTCTATTAATACATAAACTTTCTTAAATAAAACAATTCAAAATTGGAGGCACTTTAAATTTTTTACTTAAGTTCAATGTTAAGTACAGTAAAATTTCAAGTAAGTTTATTAAACATTATACAGGTGCTAGGAAAAAAATTAGATCTACTTTATCATCCTACTTATTTATTTATGTATATATGCATATTATGTATTTTACATATGTATATATATGGTGTTGCAAAATTAATGGCCTATACTATAAGGGACGGAAGGACTTGCCAAAACAAACAACTTTCACCATACAGTATGGTGGTTGGAAAGCAAACATTGGTCGCGATAGATTGTTTTCTCTGCATTAATGAAGAATTCAATTAAAGAACCAAGAATAACAAAATGAAGGCAAAGAATCTTTATTACAAATCCTCAAAAGAGCAACCGGCAGCTGCAATACAGGCTTTACATCCGCTATGCACTGAATTCCGCAAACGCTGGAACATTCCTGATATATCACTAACGTCCGCAGTTGTGGAGCTAATTCGTGCGATGAAGTCGTCCAGTAACGAGATGGGCGTTTCCTACACTACAATGTTTGGCTATCCCTAGAGAAAAAATAAAATCTAAGCAGGACAAATCGGGAGATCTGAGAAGTCAAGACACTGGCCCCCTAGGGAAAATCTATCGGTTAGAGCAGTCAGTATCAAATTAGTTTCGTAGTTTCCTGGGAAAATGAGCTGATGCTCCTTCGTGCTGGAACCACATGATGCCTTAAACATGTGCTGGTACATATTGCAGTAAATCAGGCAACACCTGCTGGAGGGGGGGGGGGACTTTTGTCCATCTAGATGGTCTGGTAGCAGATAATGTCCAATTAAGTGATCGTGGATCATTCCTGCACACACATTCACGGAGAACTTTTGCTGACTAGGACTCGAACGTATATCATGTTAATTTACTGCTGTTCATACATGATTGTTATGTATATTAAATACGCCATCACGCATGAATGTGGCTTCATCCGTGAACAAGACAAGTACCTCCTGCAGCCAGACGTTTGTTTTCCGACCCCACTTTGTGTGATGAAAGTTGTTTCGGCAAGATCTATCACCTCCTATGGTATGAACCATTCGTTTTGCAACACCTTGTATATTATATATGTATTACATAGATATATATGCTTTTATTATGTATCCTTTTTTCTATTATGTTTTTTATAGGGGAGTGCCTTTTTTATCCTTTTATCCGCATATCTGCTATGAATTGCTTGAGGGTCTTTATCTCGTAGATCTTTATCGCCAACAAGGTCTTAAGGGTCTTTATCTCGTAGATCTTTATCGCCAACAACCGGCTTAAAATACAGAATGAAATATGTGTGACAAAAATGAGACAATTAGAGTTTCTATACAACGGCGATATATATTGTTAAAAAATAAGCTTAAAAAGTGCTTTTAAATTGATCAAAGATAAGCCAAAAATATTTACATGATTAAATACGCGTCATTGATAAAAAGGGATTTTTAAAAAAATTCTAAGATGGAATACAATTGAAGGGTTTGCTGTAAAAACGAGGTAGCTTCAGTTATATAAATTTGCAGAAAACCGTAAAAACGTCTGAAAATTTTGAATTAAAATGAGATAGACAACTCCATTCCTTGAGAGACGCGAGAACTAAGATTGGACATCTTGGTTCTCGTATTCTTTCGGCGCCAAATGAACAAAGACTTTTTTTACCACGTGATAGTGTATATAACTCTAAATTCCCCCAAGTTGGAGTTATATCCGTTTTGCAGCAAACCCACCCTTAAATTTCTTTTTGAACTTCTTTAAAATTGTGCTCATTTTTTAATCAATGCCAAAAACTCGCTCTGATATGCACATTCTCACCTCTTGAAGGACCGTCTTTATGCTTTTCCATAAACAAGTTTTGGTCGTCTTGAATTTTTTTTTCCATTAACAATCAGTGAACATGTTTTTTCCAGATATAAATTTTTCTCCCTTCTTATGACAGAAATTCAAGGGCGCATGTCATCATAAAAAGCAGACATAATACCTTTTAGTAAAATTTCATTCGAAGTACACAAATTTTAACTGTTGTATAGAAATCATTTTTCAAAAGAAACTTCAAGGTCCTAAAAAGGTTTGATAGAAGGAAGTGCGAAAGCATATTAGTATGATAAAGTAAAATATGAAACATAAAAATATAAAACTGGTTTTCTATTTTCTATAACCTTCCATGTGATAGGCATTGCAAATATAAAATAAGCTTCATTTTCTGCAGGCTAACCGCCTATGGAGGCCAGTTTGTTCTTTTGGAGTACTGATTGTGTTAATATTTCAATCAAATCTCTTATACAAAACTTAATGTTTACAATTTTCCCGAGCAAAATTTTAAATGGTATTCAAACCAACACATATTACTTACTTATCTTTGCTCTCGAAAAAATAACTAGATTCATAATTATCCATCTAACGCAGGGACTTATTTATCACACCGAAAAATAAATGTATGTAAATGTTTTGAGTTTCTCAAAAAAAATGAATCGGCATTTTATCATTCTGCAGTATTTTTGACAAAATAATGCACCGTCTTAAATGGTGATTGAGAGTGGCCATCCGAGTGTAAAGGATTAATAACATTACATCTTCTTAGTTAATTGTATATACAAACCATTCAAATGGAATCAGGCCTGCAGATATAATATTACCTGTTAGCAAAAACATAACAATTGGTCCGAGTATTTTATTTTCTATCTTCCAAGCACTATAACACTATAATTTGACTATTCTTGCTGTGTGTATTATATATATATAAATATATGAATGTAAACAATCCTTTTTATTCAGTTTTCAATTAATTTTATCCTTATCAAATAATTCTTTTTCCTCAGTTTGATAACAAATTAAAAAATCTAAAAATATTCGTCAGTAAAATAAAAACTCTTTGAATTTTTTCGACATTTGAGTTATAGGTAGTTGAAAATGATGCAAAGTAAATTACTTAAGCAATCAAAATTTAAGAATAACTATTAGGAAATTAATTTGGTATCATTATAGAGACATTTTTCTAATTTTAAACAAGGTGTAGAAGATAATCTTGTGTCATTATATTTCCGTGTTTTATCAACAAAATGTCATTTATTTTTTAATTTATTTTTAAAAAATTAAAAATTTCTACAGCTTTCTAAACTATGTTTGTTAGAAATTGTTTGACTTTGGATCAAACTGTCTATTATGAAAAGCTCCAATATACACACATATTCATTTTTTTTATTAGCAGAAATGACTACACATTAAAAAAACTTATAGGATAAAAACTCTTCAAAATTATGATTCCTCTGATCATGACGTGGTCAAATTTGATCAAACACTGCTTGTAAATTTTTATGGAATGCGTTATTAATTTTAGAATAATTAAACAATTCCTTTTCCATGTCGAGCCATCTGGATGACTATATTTATAATCTATCAGACAGATCAACGGGAATTCATGGACTAGACATTAAATGAAAAAACATCAAGGTACGTACTCAGTATTTACTCAACCCACAATTTTCCTTCGAAATGGAATGAAAAAATCTCATTCAGTACGAAAATTAAGATCAGACCCCAATCCAATCTTTTGAAAATCTTAGCTTAACCCCTTGCTCTGGGAAAAGTAATTCCATGCATAATTGTTCACTTATTAATATGATCTTTTTCCCCGAAAATTTTATATATAAATAATTGTTTTAAGTTGAATTTCCCTGAAAAGGAATTTATTTTATTTTTTTACTATTCTGTAGGTATGTTTACCAGTCAAATTTTTAAAAAAATAAATAAGCAAAATGTTGCATTATCTTGAATGTTGCCTACTTGAGAGGAGGATTCAGCAGAGAGCAATGAGTTATGTAAATGCTCTTGAAATAAAAACTCGTCTGGGAAACATCATTTCATTTTCGGGCGCATTTTTTGTGTTAATTCCATTTGACCATAACGGATTAGAACACCTCTCTCAATACATAATGGATATTACTTCTCAATCACAGAATTCGTTCTTGAACTAAACAAGATGTAATAACAATTAACAAAAACTTCTACAGCTACACAAACGCCATCTATGAGTGTGAACCTGTAACATTCACCCCAGCTTGGTTTCAAGTGATTACAATGTTCAATAATATAAAGAATATTGCAGTCTTTTTAAACAAAGGTAGCAAAAAAAACATACAAGATATATAATAATCAATATATAATAATCTTTAAGATAATAATAATCGCGATATATAATAATCATTAACACATTCGCTGCCACTGACGCGCCAGCGCGTTACGAATACTATGTTATTGTAACAAACCATCTGTGTTATTAGATGACACCTTTTCTGCAACAGTTAAAAGATAGTAAAGAAGGGGTCATCTAATTAGATTGATGGTCCTGATATCAGGTGCGGGTAGTGGCAGTGAACGTGTTAAGAAATAAAAAAAATCAAAACTTATAAATTAATTATGTTCAATAGGCAATACATAAATTTTAGAAAAGGTTTTGAAGGAACTAGACTGCATTTTAATCTTAACAGCACGAATTTTCTTATCACCACCAAAATAAATTTTACCATCCTACCCATAGCCCATTTATAACAAGCAAATTATCTTCGACTAATAATACTAAATCTCCTAATTTTACAGATTAAACTAGGACCTTGAAAGTGTGCACAACTTTCAACACAACTTTTGTAGATGGAAAGATTATGTTACAATTAACCGAAAATAAGACAATTTTGGAATGTAATTTCAATTTTTCTTTCCACGGGATGTCTTGGTTTATACATGAGCAAAGTTTGAACGTACGTGTGTGTGTGTGTGTGTGTGTGTGTGTGTGTGTGTGTGTGTGTGT
>JAPMOQ010034914.1:48748-80351 GCA_026543055.1 Argiope trifasciata | reverse complement strand
TGTGTGTGTGTGTGTGTGTGTGTGTGTGTGTGTGTGTGTTGGCTCTCTACAGGCAGTGGCCTTATCCGTGTAGGCATAAAATTCAGCGCATTCAAGCTTCAGGTTACGAGAACGGACATCTTGGAGCGATTATTAAACTGGATTTTAGCGTTTTACTGCAATTGCTAGCGACAGATTTACTAGCAATAAGATTTCCGAAAATCTTAATTGCAAAAAATGCATTTTACATCATTCCAAAATTTAATTATATTGAAAATTACCCTTAAATTTTGGCAATATTTTATAAATACTTTTATCTGAGTTACAGCAATAAATTACATTGGCATTCTCAAACTCAAAACGTTTTCATTTTATTTTTGCTGAAATCTGAAGGAAAGAAGGCTTCAAACCTCTGTACTGTTTCATATCTGCGTAGTTTGCTGGATAGAAGTTAAAAGTGAAGTTACAATATCGTTACATAGAAGATATATGACCCGAATATTTACGTTTTTAATAAAGCTATGATGACATGGAATCGCTCTTAGTTATAAAGTTTCCATGTACACCGTTATCGTAACTTAATCGAGATAATTAAAATAACAAGACTTTAATGTTTGACAATTAGATGAATTCATGAACGTCAAGGTATATTTAAATTATTTAACCGAAATTAAATATAACCAATAATCCTGCCGCACTAAAGGGTAGCTTAAGTCGATTAGTCATTAATAAGAAAAATATTAACTAATATAAATAATGCAACTTTAATACAGTTTGCTAAATTTTCTAAATCCTTTGCTCTAAAATCTTTTTTTTTTATTTAAAATATATTTTTAATTTTATCTTTAAATAATTTTATACGCTTCTCAAAATGTTTCATACTTTTTATTAGGTGAAATTCCTCATAAAAATTTAAAACAAAATTCGTCCTTCTTTAATGCGTTTCATATTCCCCTCGTAGAATTTTTTTCACATATTCAGATGAATCTTTTATTACTACTTGTCAAGTTTCGTAATATATTTTTTGTTATTTATTTGCTATATGATCCCTACCAATGACAGAAAAAAACAGGTTTGATTGTATCTACAAAATAAAATATGGGAGAGTGCTAGATTTTTAAAAGATAGAAACCATGTAATACATGTAACTATAAAATTTCAGATTTTTCTAGATACATTTTTTTTCTGTTACACTTATCTTTATCAACTTATATGACTACTGGGAAGTAGATAAGTTTTCTACTTTGTCATTCGAATCATATTCTTGTATTTTATTAATAGAAGTAAACGTTACTTTCTATTCCGTTTTTATATAATATATAGAAAAAAAATGCTAAAAATAAATTGTTATTTTAAGCTTCTAAGGAGAAAACATACAATAAAATTGCTTTGTTTTTATTTTATTAATTCGTGTCTGATTTGTAATTAGCCACCTTTGGTGATCCGTTTGACCCGCACTCTAGGTTTGACATTCCTTTCTTTAAAATACTAATGTGGTTTATATTTATTTAAAATTACTCTTAGTCGTTCAATAAGACTGGAAACTAGTGTCTACTTTATATAAATTGTTGCTCCTGCGAATTTTAAAGTATGTATTGCCAGGAAAATATGAATGGCATTATATATAATGCAGGTCATTTTTAGATAAAGTATGAAATATGTAAGTAATAATATACTTTCCCAGTGCATTGTATAAAATACCTAGGCATTCTATAAAATAAATGCTACTGTGATTAGGCTTATAAGCCAGAGAGCATGAGTGATAGTTCTTGTCTATTGGTCTTGTTACGTGGCTACGAACCCTAACTTTGAGAGTTCGAATCCCACCAATTCGACCGCCACACTATTTCAAAAATATTTATATAAAAAAAAGATCCTGATAAGGCTATTATATAAATGACGCCCATTTCTCAAAAATACAAATGTTATTCTGAAAAATAATAAGAGTGCCGTTTAAAAAAATTAATTAAAATACATAAGGGAAATTGAAAGTGCTACAACAAAATTTATGATTTTCTTATTAAGGGAAATATCTTTATATAAAAAATAAGAAATTAAAATTAACCTTATTTTACAACATGGTAAGCTTAAATGCAATTTCAACATTTCTCATGGAAAAACATTTCATATTTTTACGCTTTGTTTTACATATACATTTGACGAATCCTTGGTCGCTTCCACTAGATAGTGCAATTGCAGCTGACCAGAAAGGAAAATTTTGTGGTCAAGAATATCTTCAATTCTAAGCAAGTTCTTACAGAGTAAAGTGAATTGTGATCTCGCATATACTTGTTTTAAAACACTTTCGTAAGTTCCATGTAGGTAGAAATCATTCTCTGTCACATTCATTACAACTGCCCATATATTGCGCGAATCGCCACGCTCGTTGTTGAAGTCAGGAATAGAAGTCAACGTGATATTCGAAACAAATCGTAGATATATTTCATATTTTGCTAATTTCTCATTTGGCATTCGATAGAATGCCTAAGAAATGTGTGAAATATGAATAGTTTCATACATTACCGACAAGTTTTAAGCGTTGTATACCATGCCGGATTTCATAATTTGAGGTTAACATATGCACGACAAGCAAAAAAGGAAGTAAAAATTCTGCTTGACTAAGAAAGCAATAATTTAATTTTAATATTAGCAATCGCCACGCTAACATGAGGTTCAAAAGTTTGATTGAACCATGAAATAAGTTTATAATCAACATAGCAATACAAACACTAACATATTGTATATCAAATTAAACATTATAAAAACTATATTACAAAACAAAATTTCATGAGAAAACGAAATTGTTATTAATATTTTTTCGAGTATTAAGTATAAAATTTAATGCTGTGAGATAACACTTTCTGAGGATAAAGCTAAAAGCCATCAAAAAGTTTCTTAATTTTCAAATAATATATTTAAGTTATCGTTGGAACTTACAGAAGTTTATATTGAAATTCCACGTTTTGAATAGTATGTGCGAAATTTATTCAAAATCATATTAAATTTAAAGATTTAAATAAAAGACATATAAACAATACCATAATCATCCTGCTTAATGGGTTCAAAGAAATAAAGCTGAAATAATCACCTATTGTAGAATCAAATATTTATGTGAGTGTCATATATAAATAAGTGGCTTTCCTGTGGCAAACAGCAAAAGTTTAATGACTTCAACCAAACTCAAAACAAGTAGAAATGAAATTAAATGTAAAAAATAAAAAAACTTGCATACCTTAAAACAACCTTTGGGCTATACCTTTATACTAGCGCCGAAAAATAAAAAGTGGATGGTGACCATGTGAGGGATTATGGGAAAACTGAATGTTATTACACAATTTGAAGGATATCTTATTTTCCACTTGCATGAATTCACTCGTAATTTACATAGATATAGTGCATTTTCCAAAAGAATACCATTTCAAGATATCATTCATAATTCATTTCGATGTATTCATCTTTATATGGATGTCTACTACCAGATATCGATAAAATGATCCGAGATAAAAACAAAAAAAGCAACACCTGCACTTTTGGACCACTTGAATTTACCAACACGGTTTTTGAGTTGCTCTATTCTCAACTTCCACTCTTCATGACTTATTCTCACTATGTCAAATGGCGAAGTTTTGCTCGCAAACCTTCTTAGACAAAATATTTCGGCGTTTTTATTATGATGATATGATAGTACAGATTGCAAAATTATTAGAAACGTGAAAGTTGGTCAAAGTGTAGAGTTCGGATTTTTTGACGATTACAACGCGATTTATTTACTTCGCATAAGAGAAAGTGAAAAGCTGGAGTGGTCTTCCCAAAGCTTTCTCGCATACTCTCTGTTTGTTATGTCAGAGAACTCCTTACATGGCATGTTGTCACTATTCGTACAATAGTAACGAAATATTAACTTTTGAAGTGAAGGCATCTTTTGTCAATCTATAGTGTCATCCTGAGATTTGACTATTACATCCTGGAATGTGTTAATACAATCCAAAAATCGAATTTTAGCTTTAGACTTGTTTTCTTAATCGATTGAAACAAAAAATCCGTAAACTGCATTTGTAGTCCACAAAATCCTTTTTCAAATTCTATATATTTAAATTATTGAATTTTTTAATTATTCCGTTTATGCGTTTCTGAATTTACAGACAAACTGACAATCTATTATTGGTTTTGGCTCAAAATTTGACACTATAAATGTTAAATATTTGAAACCGAATTTCACCTATCCAGCTCTCTTCGTTTCGTAATTATCGTTTAATTTATATTCGAACAGCCAGACGGACGGATTTCCTCTGAATGGATTTTACTTAAACTGTGACAGAAATCTACAAATTGGGTGTAAAGTGTACACCAAATTTTATCCGTCTAGCTTAATGCGTTATGGAGCATGACAGTTTAAGAAAAATTATATGTATCATGGAAAGACGGATATTTCCTAAAAATGTTTTTTTCAAACTGAGGGAAGTCTAATACACGGAGATGCGCCAAAATCGTGGAGTTCGAATAGTTTGATGATTACTATTTATACCCTATACTACGTATGCAAAAAAGGAGGTACTGGAAGCAAATGGAATACGATTCAACTAATGTATTTACCGTCTTTTCCGTAATCATTTTACACTACCAGAGTACAAGAGCAAGTCCAAACGCAGAAGTTGAAAATAGTTTTAAAAATGAAACGCATCTGGTATTCAAAATTAGTAGTAATCAGTTCCCCGTTTATAGAAGCAATTTTTATTATAATTAAATTAGGAGTTTCTGAATTAAATGCGCAACGGTTTAAAAATATTACATCTCTAAAAAGATATAATGGCCTATATAACTTTTGCCTATATAAAGATATATAGGCAAAAGGGTTGAAATACCTATAAACCATTATCACTTAGCATACCCCTCATGATACCAATAATGTCAAGTCGCCATAGTCAAACAGATTCAAGATGATTAGTAAGATAAACAGTAGTATGAATAGGGTTACTAGAAGAACTACTCCGTTTACCGCTGTTCTTGTCACCATATTAGCTGCAAATTCAAGAAAATCATTAAAACTGATTTCATCTTACAACATTTGCAAAAAAAAAGCATAAATTGGCAAGAGTAGAATGGATGTTGATTTTTGCCAAACTCATAGTTATTACTGGCCATAGCCTTAATACATTTATTTATACAATTTATTGATATGTCGAATATATTTTTAACTTATTTGTTGCTTATAGCTTTTAATAAATTTAATTTCTAAGTTCAGAGAAGCGATTAATTGATTAAATATTAGATTAAAATGATAGTTGCTAACATTTTAAACATCACTCATTCAGTTGTTCTTCAATATTTAAAATTACTGTACATGTATAAAAAAAGGGGGGGTTCAAAACATTAGTCCGAAACATCGTAATCAATCAGTTTATCTTTATTTCATTCAGAATCAATCAGTTTATCTTTATTTCATTCAGAATCAATCAGTTTATCTTTATTTCATTTTTGAAATTTACTCTTAACGACAGCAACGAGTCTATAAAAAAGTGCTTTTCTAATGCCAGTATAAAAAACCCAGTTATTTGAACAATGAAAATATTGCAAAAATAGCTTAACATTATATTTACAACTACGATTCTATAAAATTTAAGGAAAAGATTTTAAAGGGGAAAAAATATCACAAAAAAAACTTTTTTTATATTTTTTACTGTAATAAAAATATTTTTATTCTTTCATACGAAATACATAAAGGAAAAACATTGTAATCGTAAAATTTAAATTTGAAATTTTACACACCTCTATGTTTCAAAACTCTCCAGATTCAAAAAGTATATTTTTGGAATTACGTCTGTTCATCTGTAAACACAATGGCTCAGAGACGTTTTGAGTTAGACACTTGAAATTTTACATATGATCTGTACACTAAATTTGCACATCTTTTATACACATTTTAAATGACATGCAAACAAAGCCCTTATGTTAAATGAATCTTGCAGTTACAAATCGAAGAATGCTAGAATAATAAAAGTTAAGATACAGATTTATCATCCACAATATAGATTACCATCAAATTTGAAATCAAATCTGTCAAAAAATTGACCATCTGCAGAGTTGTATATTTATAATAATTCAAATTAGCATTGACTTAAATATATGAAATATGGTGTGTGATATTATGACGATGATTATAATTATTGTAATGCCAGGTATATAACTTCCCGCCCCTAAACTGGGAGACTGTGGTGGAGAAAACGTGAGCAAAGTTCAGTTCATGCCTGAAAGAGGCAAGATGATTATGACATGCCACAATAGACGAAGACGTATGTGAAAAGATGGAAACGAAATTACAACGTATTTCTAAAAGACGAACTTCATTATCCATTCCATCTTGTAAATTAGTCATCATCATTTGTTCACCATTAACCTTTCATTGTCGTCCATTGAATTCTAAAATATCATCTGTATTTATTATTGCTTGGCCAATACGACCCTCACATTATGCATCTAATTTTGATTTCAGTTGGTCGGCAAAAATATTTGAAATTATGCATCGAGTGTTCAGGTACTAGTAAATTAAACACCTTAACGATAAAATATTAAAAAATTTCAAGCTAATAAGTTATTTTGTAAGTATTGATTCCTAATGACAATACGGCGATTAATACAATAGTATATTTATTTGAATAAATTATAGTATTGAATAATTTATAGTATAAAGTAGTATATTATAGTATTGAATAATTTATAGTATAAAGTTTCAGGTAAACCACTCCCTCTGGTTTATAATATAATTTTCTATATTCAATTACTAAGGAAAAAACGTAAAATGTTTATTAATTTCTAAATAAAAATCTCCAGGCAATTTTATGACGCAGTAATATACACTGCCTATAGTATATATTACATTACAAAAATGTAATATAGTTATACCATTCAAAAAATATATCGATTCAGTAGATGTGAGTGATTAGTCCTTCCCAATGATTAGTAATAATTAATAATGATTAATTATCAAATTCGTAATGAAAGATACCATCCTTTCTCACTCGTCCTCCCTTCCGCATTAATCTGTATATCTCAGGCAAAGGACCTTGAACACCACAAATGCTCAGATTTAAATTTTCAGATACGCCGCAAAGGAGAGTTTTGGTTCTTTGTGATAAATTAAATAAAATCAAAAATGCAATTTGGATAACCGTTTTGTTAATTAAGGAAAACAGATCTTTGTCTTAGAATTACAAATTTAGTAGCAAAATCACAAAATAAACTTTATTTTTTTTAAATTGACATTTTTGAGGTAATACGTTTATAAACATGCGAAAGTGCGCAACGACTGACATTGACTAATTTAGTTCAAAATTTAATGTCGATCTGCATTCAAATGCTCTAAAATGTTATTTTATGTAATTATATTCGCTTGTACTCGGATACAATCGGATTAGACCAGGTTTAGTTAATTAAGCAAACACATACTACGGAATCCTTTTCTCGGCATCCGACAACTTTTTTTATTTGGATTGCAATTGTATTATCACTAAAAATCCAATTAACTTATTTAAATGAAATTATTTTTACTGTCATTAAAATGCAAATCAAGGCTTTTCTAAATTGAAGATAAGTTTTAACTTGTTCTTTTTTAAAGCAAACGTATTATCTCAGAAAGTGAATAGTGAAATTAATAGATAATGGACCAGAGTATGAATTTTTAAAATCTTTTAATCTCCAAAAAAAGCGTTTCTACGTCAACTAAAATAGCATTATAATATAAATTAAATAAAATGGTTGTATTTTGTAGTTTTAAAAGGGTAGGCGCATTTTTGAGAAAACAAACCACCGAACATTTTCTCTAAACCCTGCTCCTTTCAGATTTAAAAGTGTTTGAAATGTTACAGAGGTCTTAACTCCCCAGGAAATTACATAAAAGTTGCTTTGAAAAATCTTTTTAAGTATTAAAATAAATTCTGGTATACATTTGGGAGAGGGGAGGGAGAGATTCTTTTACATAGTTAATTTTTGGTCAGAAAAACAAAATATTCCAAACAAAAACAATTTTTAAACAACAAAATTGTAGCGTTTTACGCTATAGTTGATGAATTAATTTAAGAAAATAGACATTTTTTAATATAATAGATAAAGACTACATCAATAATCGCAATTTTTTCTCTCTCCCACGAATAAATTTTAAATATTACCGATGTAAATAAGTTAACTGTGCCAAAAAAAGTATAACAAGCTAGCATGCGATACCATATTAATGTAATTGATTTATCCACCATACTGTCCGAAATTCGCATCAGGATAGACAAAGAAGAAAGAATACAGCTTGTCAAAGAATTACAAGTTAAATACAATATTTCAAATGAAGCTGTAAAATATAGTTAAACCTTAGCACTCGGAAAAATAATTCGATGCGTATTTATTCACCAAATACAAAGATTTGTTTATTGTTCTGAAAAATAAATATACATAATTGTTATATCTTTTACCATTCTATGGGCGTTTTTAACAATTAAAATTTAAAAAATAAATAAAATGTTAAAATGATGCACCGTCTTGAATGGCAAGTGAGAGACAATCCCGAGTGCAAAGGGTTAAGTTACATACATAATTTTAAGTGAAACATAGCACTAATAAAAAAAAGTGTTTGTGTGAAACAATGATCAATTCGAAATTCTACTGCAAGCTGTTATACATACAATTATTGCAAAAGAGAAATGCTCCACTATTAAATGTAATTGTAAAAGGGAAAATATCCTGCTACATCAAAAATGTCAATTTGATTTATTGTAATAAATAAAAATATATAATGTTAATTACATTACTATTATATAAATTTATTATTAGTATTATGGTTTCTTATATTGACAGTTTTAAATTCAACATTTTATTCATATGCATTTCTACATCTTCCTATTTAGTCAAATATTTTAATAATAAAATAACATTCATAAAGTTACAGTTTCATCTTACTGTAACAAAAATATTTAATTCGACACTCATTGTCGCCATTTAATTTTAATCATCAGCATTCACCAAGCTTAATATCTACCTTTGCAGGCTTAATTAATGGATAATCATGTTTAATAATTATGTCGATCTTTTACCTTTATAAAAATATCGACTTGCTCTACAGAATATCGACATCTGTCAGAATCGGATAATTCACAATAACATTCGTATATTTAGCGTAATCATTATCACGCGGTGATTAATAAAAATTATTTTTTACAAAGCAATAATATAAAATTACAAGTTACTCACAGAAGGTTTACTTTCATTGTCATTTATCATAGTGGTCAGAAAGAAATAAAGGCAGCACGGAATTACAAAATGAAAACAAAGTTTAATTGTTTCTATCTTTCTGGCATATCATCTATATAAATAAAAATGAATGTTTGTCTGTATTTTTCTTAAGCCTTCCTAAACCGTTAATCGATTGCAAAGAAATTTGGTCAGCTTACTGCTTACATCAACGGGATGGTTATAGGCATAGTACAATTATCTAAAATTAAAAATAAAAATTTTGATCTCAACCGTGTCTATTTACCAAGGATCAATCTCCAAACAGCTCGCCAACAATAGATTCAGTAGAAGTGCTAAGTTCAAGTTACAGGTTAATATTGTATAGTTATTGAACATAAACGTCATGCAAGTAATTCTCAGAGGTAACAATTTTATTACAGTTAAAGAGAGAAAATTTTGGGAAGACCAATCCTAGGGATTTTAAGTTTTAATTAAATGTTAGCGTTTTTCACAGTAACTTCCAAAAATATTATAGTACAAATAATTTTGCACCATCTTAATTTTCAAAAATTATCTTTTCAACTATATTAATGATTTCATGGTATAAATATATTTTCTATGTTTAATGAATTTTGAAAGAAAATATTTTAATCATATTATCTAAAAATAAATTTGGGAATCCCGAACGAATATTAAGCGAATCATGAGATACCATAAATAGTCATTATCATTATCATTCTGAAAGAACACCATGTCGAAACCCCGCCCATTTGGATGAGTTACGTTAGGCGACTGCAGCGCCAATTGTAATTCAGTAGATATTGAATATTCGAACCGAAAGGTTCAATTTGTAATGTGTACCTGATATTGTTATGTGTTGAGGTGTATTGAGTGTGTTTTCTTTGTGATGTGTGTGTGTCTGTGTTATGAAAAGAAATAAACGTCGTAATAACGTTTAAACCGTTCATGGATTGTATTATTGACATTTCTCTACATACCGGCGTCCCAAAATGATATAGGTAAGTGAAATATCTTACCTTTTTATTGATTTATTATCAGATTTTTAAAAGTAAATTTGATACACCAAGCTTTACAATTCTAAAAGAATACACAAATCTAATATGTAAAAAAAATATTTGTTCGTATTTTATGTATGTTCGTATCATACCGCTCATACTGACATTGCCAAATTATTGATTGCACTTAATATTATTTTTTCGGCGGCAGAAACGTGCTGGGCACCAGCTAGTTATTTATACATCATAGCGGACAGAAAGAAATAAAGGCTGCACGGAATTACAATACGAAAAAAAAGTTTGTTTCTATCCTTTTGGTATATCATTATTATTAACAATTAAACTAGCAGTTAAATAAACATTTTCTTTTATTATTCAATTGTTTCCATTCTTTAAATATTAAAATACGAAAAATCAATTTATTCTAAACATTTCTTCTGACAGGGCATGTTTATTATTCAAGAATAAAGGTTACAATTCTTTTGAAACAATCTATAAAATCCTCGCAACACTAATCCTCTAAACCTTCGAAAATAGAATCATTACAAGTTATTTGATTCAATTTTCCAAAGTCAATTTAAAAGTTCAAGTTTTCCTTTGAGATTATCCTGATAAAGTTGAAAGTGTCTCACCGCTTGATTTATTTTTAAAATAACAGAAGGATCAAGTTGTCAGGTGGAAACCAGTTTCGGCCACTAAAAAAAGCAGAAATGCGAAAAGCTATTTGTTCACAAATGTTCTTTAAATGGAAATAAAAACATTCATTTCTGTTATTGTTGTACTGCCTGTGTGAAAAGAATACTAAGTATATATTTTATCTTCAATAAACAGGCGTCCGTTGAAGGTTAAACGTGCTTTTAGACGAAACTTCGTGTGAAAAGAATGGAGATCACGACTTTTGTCTGTGTGTGTTTGCTTTTAAATCGGAAAAGCATACACTATTCGAGGGGGTATAATTTTTGCGCAGTCTTCTGTTGCAAATGAAGTATTTATAATTCCTTTTCGCTATTTCGGAATCGGATTTAATTTATAACTATGGACAGTAAATCATTGTGGATGATGAATGCCTCATGCCATTTATCATTCATCGTGTAAGATTTGAAACGGCACAAAAAGTCATTATGTAAATCTATGTTTATGATTCTATATATCATCTTCGCTAAAATAATCTTGATTATTCTCTATATTCCATTACAGGTTCAACCCTTTTTATTCCAGAATTATATAAACATTTAGATCTGGCATAAAATAAAGGGGAAATTAATCAGTCGAAACTATGCTCCATGACATTTTAGCATGATAAATTCTTTAAAAATGGATTCATTCATCTTTTATAATATTTTCTATGATTTACTCTAAATTATAGCCACGCTTATAAATATACAAAAAAATCTGTTTGTTATTCTTGAAATGCTCGCATGTATATGAACGCAACAATTAACCTACCGCAGTCCGTCAAATAATAAGATACATAATTATACATATGTGAATGTAAAAATTTCTTTTGAATCTTCAGAAGCACAAAAAATATTTATAGGTTTATGATTCTTAAAGAAATTTAAATAAACGTTTCATCTATTATACGCCTTTTATAATTATTTTTATCAAACAAATTATAATCGAAAACTATGCATTCTTCAAAATGGCGAATCAGCCCCCGAGAGGGAAATATTAAGGATTAAAACGAGTTATGTAACAAAATGAATCGCATCGTTTTATAAAATATATCTAAAAATATTTTGAAAATTTTATTAAAATTAGAGGAAAAATAACTTGTTAGTGAAAAAAAGTAAAGCTGAGCAAGTAAAACTGATATTGCAAAATAACTTGTTAATTTTATTTTTAAAAAGTATACATGGAATTTTCTGATAATAATTAATTCTGAAATTCCATAATGAATTCTGAAATTATAGAAGAAAAATGTTCACATTTTAATTTAAATATTACAAGAATTTAATTTAATATGTCGTATCTGGCTCATGAGTGCTTTGAATAAATAGGTAAATAAAAAACTTGACACAACAAATTTATTGCAGATTCAATAGAGTTACTCTGCTCAGTAACTCCTTCTTCTCCAAGAGCAAACATTCGAATGACGTAACTTTTTTAACTACACTCGCGCTAGTTGTCTAGCGCCATCTATGAACGTTTATTTCCTAACACTTCAAAATCCAATCACAACATAATATATAATTAAAATTTAATTAATAACTTAATTAACTAAATAAATAAATTTACACTAATTAAAACAACGAAACTGATCCAATTTTTCATAATACACTCTAAATTTTGCAAGTAAAATACTTCCTAAAAGCATTATCAAGTAAAATAAAAATGGCTGCTGTTAAATTTTTCTTTCAATTCACTTCAATTACCTTACACTGCTTTGTAAAAAAATCTACTTATCTACATAAATAAAAATGAATGTTTGTCCATATGTCTGTTATGCCTTCCTAAACCTCTCATCCGATTGCGATGAAACTTGGACAGCTTATTGTTTACACCTACGGGATGGTAATAGGGGTATTTTTAATACAATTAATAGTAATACAATTTTCTAAAATTAAATTAAAAATTTCGAATCTCAACCGCATCTATTTACCAAGCATAAATGTCCAAATAACAAGCCGAGGTGACAATAGATCCTGTAGGAAAGCTAAATCCATGTTAAAGATTAATATTTTGTAGCTATAGTACGTAAATGCCATGCAAGTCATTCTCAAAGATAACAAATTTATTACAGATTATGCAGGAAAATGTTGGGGAGACCAACCCTGGAGGCTTTAAAATGTAATTAAATGTTAGCATTTTTCGCAGTAACTGCCAAAATTATTGTAGTACAAATAATTTTACACCCTCTTGATTTTCAAAAATCATCTCTTCGACTATATTATCGATTTTATGATATAAATATATTTTCTATGTTTAATCGGTCTTAAAAGAAAATGTTTTAATCACATTTTCTGAATTTAAATTTGAGAATTCTGAACGAATTTTAAACGAATCACGAGATATAATAAATATTTTCTTTCATTACCAATCTGGAGGAACACCAAGCTTTACAGGTCTAAGAAAATAAATAAATCTAATATATAATATAAAATTGAGTGTATGTTCTTATTTTATATACTCTCGTACCGTTCATCCTATTTCTATGAAACATTGCTTAATTATTTATTGATTGCACTTAATAATATTTTTTTCGGCGGCAACAACGATCCGGGTACCAGCTAGTATGGTATATTTTTTAGTAAAAATGATTGAAATTATACTTATACAATTGGGAAATATTCATGTAGTTTTCTTTTACTAACTAAAGAATTTATCGTAATTTACGCATAAAATTTTTAACAAAATAAAATTATGAAAGTGGCTGAGTACATTGAATAAAGAAATTTCAATGCAAAAATAGTTTTTAATATGATAATGTTCAATGGCTTGAATACTTTTCTTTGAACTACCGTATGAGTAATATAGAGAAAAAATGCTATCATGCATAGGAAAAATTATTGCGTTATGTATGGTGAAAAAGACGTTATGCGTAATGAAAAAAAAATGTTGCGTTACACATGAAGAAAAAATATTGCGTCATGCACAGGGGAAAAAAATTCGGAAATAGAAAAAAGCGGATTATGAAGGAAGGCTTTTATAGAAGGGTTAAAAAAGGATTTTAATTAAAAATTAATCAAGCTTTTAACGATTTGTTTCAGTACTGACGAAACATATGCACAAAAATATTTTCTACGCTGCTTCAATATTTAAATAATTAGCTTATTATTATTATAAATTTTATTTTATCCCAGTACGACATTTTCTTTTATTTCGATAAATTAAAAGAAAATATTTTTAATTTATGTCACGATAAAACACCTTTTATTGCTTTAGTAACTGTATACACGCAGCTTCGAGGTGACATTCTTTGTGTGGTCATTATCGTTTCTAAAATACTAATGGTTCGAACGTCCTTCATTTGTCCTTTGTTGTTGACTGATTCTTATATGAACTTCGTTCAGCATTTGGGATTCCGCTATTATTTTATAAATTCGGGTATATATTCGAAAACTGTAAAAATGTGTGAACACTTTCAATCCTTTATCCCATAAGCAATTTATTTATAATTTATTTTGAAAATAAGCTACATAGAAGCAATTTCTATAATATTTTGAGAACACATTTATCTATTGAATTATATACTTAGGTATGTTTTTATAAATATTCCTATAGAGAGACTACCTATTACAATGGTTCCCATAATTGGTGAAGAGTTTCTTCCGTCCTTCATTAATTATGGTCTCTAGAACCTAAAATCAACCTTCGTTAGTGTGATTTTAGGTTCTAGAGTCCATCTGTGAGCGAGAGCACGCGTTTTGCCTTTTTTTTTGTCTTGTAAACAGGATTAGAGCAATTTTGTTTGGATTTTAATTGGTTTGGGTTACTTTGTTAGAAATGTAAGCCTCTGGGATAAATTCGTAAATGCCTCTTTTTATGGGGGGGGGGAGCAGGAATAGTGCAAGGTTAAAATTTTCATTTCATTACAACTTCAATACTATTGAAGATAAAAAAAAATCCAATTAGCCAAATTAGACCTTAGTTATGATCAACAAATTTTGTATTTAAAGTTTTTAGATAATTTTAATACCTTAGGAGTGAAGGGCTAAAAAATGATTCTGAAACCCTAATTTTTACTGTTTTTCACATTATCTTATCTAAGGATTGAAATAAATTCGATAACAGTAACACAAGTGTAAAAAAAAATCTAACTTTGCCTTTCAGCATCCCGAGAAAAAATTTCTTCTCTTCATTCCGTGATCATGTCCATCTGTGGCTCTGCATTAAAATGCAAAAGAATAATAAAATACTACTAAAAATATTCACGGTTTTTATAATTTTCTCGATTTCGAAAATGTCTGTTTTATTCATGAACCAGGAGCTCTACAGGGGGTGGAGAGCACTTACAGAATGAAAAATCGCAAGATAATTGCACAGGTTCTCGATTCATCTAAAGATACCGTAATGAACAGGAGTTCGAATAACTTCGGATTCTTTTAAAGAGTTTGTAGCCTGGTAATGATAGTTTTTAGCATTATATATTCAGTTCTCGTATTACTGTCGTGACTTATCCCGATAACTAAAATATGGCGAGGTAGTAATTTGATCTGGATCGTAATTGCAGACCACTTGAAATGAATTTAAACAATAAAATTTTCAGCATGAAATACCTACATACTTTATAGTTAAACTCTTGTAATACGTCTTTAACAATGCATTAGAAACTTATTCTGCATTCAAAAGAATGAAATTTAAAATTAAAGAAAAAACTTTTTCCTTACTTTATGTTTATTGATTAGATTAGATTTAAATTATTCATTTTTATTAATAAATTTTTCTATTTATTTATTATTGCTCAGCTGCTCTATTATTGCTTTAAAAGGACTATGGATTTTGAAATATACAAAACTGCTCGAAAACGTGTAATTTTCTTTTTATCGTATCATCACCAAAACATATGTTTGTTTATATTGAACTAAAATAGCTCTATTAAATATAATGTCCAATAAAATAATTATTTTTAGGGCTGAAAGGAATAAAAGTACATTTTAATGACTTTTCTCCAAATGACGTTGTAATCACATTTAAATACTTTTAAAATCCAGATATCTTAATACTTGAATAAATTAAATTAAATTGGTAATAAAGATTTCAGTTAAATATTAAAATAAAATAGGGTATGCATTTTAGGTTTAGAGCGAGGTTTTTTTTTTTTTTTTTTTTTTTTCAATTTTAGTTCAGAAAAACATAAAATTCCTTTGAAAATTCCGAACGTATACATAAAATTATTTCTAAAAAAACACAATTAACTGGAATTACAAAATCATATACAGTTTTGTTACAAATAAATTAACATTGGATAATAATAATAAAATAATTAAAAATTAAATCTCCTAGAGTATTTTAAAATGTTTAAAAATTATATAGCATTTTAATTTTTTAATAATATATTTTGTTTTAAAATGCTTTTTAAGAAATTTGTTTAAGTACACATAAATAAAAAAAAATTACATACCCTAATTGATTAAATTGTAAAAGTTTCTAATAGTCTACAGCCCTCTTAAATAGATAAAAAAAAGTAATGCGCCTTAATATTAATAAAAAATTACCCTTGCATTGTTATATTTTAGTGGATCAAAATTCAAATATTGCTACATTCTGATATTTACTAAATCCAACATATATTCAGATATTTTCTTGCCAAACACGTATTTTTGATGATATTCCAAATATAAATTTATAATTTTAAAAAATTGCATTGCGTTATACTATTGAATAAACACGAATAAAAAAGGATTTTCATTTTCATTTCCCATTGTTATATTCATATATTGTTTGGATACATCTTTATCACCTGAAATCTATAAAAGATATGCTAATCTGTATTCACGAAAATATAGAGGATATTTACGCGTGTTTTGAACAATTTCGATAAGAGATTTTAAAATGGAAAATGTTTTGGAATAAATTTTCTCGCAACGACCTATTATCTGTGATAAAAAATATTCTTCTGCTTCTGTTTTAAATTTTTATATTCTTTCAAACTGCCATATGCTGTGGATTGAAGAATATGATTTTGCTCTATCTTGTGTTTGAGTTCAGCTTAGTTTTATATTAATGTCCCTGTATAAAGCAACATTAAAGCTATTTGGAGACTGATCTTGTAATTTTGTAGCCCAGTGAGAAGACAAGGGTGACAAATGAGCTCCCATTCCCCTCTCCAAACTTCTACACCACACCAGCGGGAGACGTTTATCACCGATGGTATAGTGAGCTCCAAATCCATTTACATGACGGTTCCTTTGGTGGAATCGAGTCTCGAACCTCAAATCCATCAATTTCGGAACGACGTTACCACCTGGCCACCGTTACAGCTCAATTCAGCGTGACATATTCCTATTTCATAATTTAAAAACACTGTGAAATGCATGGTATAAAATTTCTAAATACAAAGTAAATATTATTATTAATCTTTAGGGAAAATTTAATAAAAACTTTGCATTTACATAGGAAGGAGATTCAAAACAAATACAGAGGAGAAAAAAAAGTACTGTTTCAAATATTTCTGAAGATAAATCACAGATGACAGCACAGGAATCCTATAAGTGTATTGTAAATTATTTCTTTAGTATACAATTTGACTATAATAAGAATCAATCATGAAATCATATACTAAAACCCTTTCACAGTGTTATAAAACCTCATTTATTACGCAAGGTTTGAGAAATTAAATACAATTCCTTGCAGTTTATAACAGAATAAACTGTTACAAATTTTAGGAAACGATTAGAATAACCTTGAGAAATTTTAATGTTTCACTTGTTGATGATGATGTCGTGTCCGTGTTTCCACGAAAATGGGGTGCAGTAGCTTCTGAGGGTAAAGACCCTTGAGTACTCAGAGCGCAGAAATATGACTTCTAGCTCAAATGGAGGTGACACACACATTCGCTTCCACAACCCCTTTTTACAAGGGGCACATTCATACATCACACAGATAGAAAACAGAGCAACCATGCCCGAGCCGAGACTCGAACCCGGTACTCTCGGATCACAGGAAAAATATGCTACCCCTATGCCAGGACGCCGGCCAATATTTCACTTAAACAACTTTATATCAAAATACACATTTTACAAGAGATTTTAGGTTAAAGAGATACATCCAAATATGAATTGAAAAGTGCTCTTTCAAAGCTAAAAATAGTTTGGCTTTTTGAAAGTCTATGAAATTAAATAGTACTTTTGAATAAATCTGAACATATATTATTGTAGATTTCCAACTCCACGATCAATATCTAAAGCTGGAAGGTCATCTTTCAACAATGTTTTTGATCCTTTCCCCTTAAAAATGTGTTGAATAGATATCAGTATTTCTCAAATCAAAGAAAAGCCATAGCATAAGATAAATAGCTGTTTCTTGCGCATTGTGTTATTCTTTTTTATGTATGTCTACCTTGAAAAATATATTTCCAAAAAAGAAAAGTGCGAAATTAATGTGCCCCGGGCCTTACCTTTTCAGACAATTTTTCAAATATACTGCTTCTTGTGATTTATTGATTTTTCTTTTCAAACTATAAAAAAAATATTCGAAACATCTTTCTGGGGATGGGGAATTTATCAGATACATTGGAAGAAAAAATTGTCCAAACTTTTCCAGAATTTACTTTTTTAAGCGATGTCCTTTATACTTCTTTTTATCAATATATTATAACATATGATTTTAAATCTTTCTATATAGTAAAAAAATCCTGCATATATATATATATATGCTGTATATTTCGGTTCTAATACAAAACGTTATATTTTTACGGTAAATATATGTGTATGTCTGTGTTAATTTCTCCACATTATAAACATAATAATTTTTTCTAACTAATATCATTTGAATATAAGCTTTCTCACTTTAATTACTAAGTACTGAAGACTCCAATTTTTTCGTGCTAGCAAGATATTAATTTGCAATAAATATCTAAAAAACTCCAATATAATTGTGTGTTGGTGCATGTTTGTGAGTCGATTTCTCCGCATATTAATCAAAATTAATCAATATCATTTGAATATAGGCTTCCTCACTTTATTTACTACTAGCCGCCTTTGGCGACCAGCTGGTTCGCCATGAGTAATGGGTTCTAAAATTTTCAATTAAATCACATATTCATTAGCCTTGAAGTAACTCCGGGCATTGATTGGCCTGAAATTAATATTTTCTTTAAGATGATGGACTGAAAGTTCTAAAAGAACGCGTTTTCCTAGTAATATTCTTTAATTTTATAAACCTGACAGTTTTAATGATTGATTCAGAAGACTGATTAATGTAGCAACTTTTATTTAAAATATTAATAAAAATATTTTGTAAAATATGGCTCACAGAGCAAAGTATGAAGAAATCTAAGACTCATTATTCATAAATGCATCGTTTGACTCAAACAACATAAAATGTAATTATTTACTTCATTTAGATCAAATTAATAGTATTAAACAATATATATGCCTATTAATAATGTTTTACAAATTGGTTATTGGAAAGGAATTTGAATGCATATCCTGTATAAATAAAGATAATTTATTCAATTAATGTTTTAAATATTGCAAACGATCATAGAATCCTTTGCCTTGCATTTTTTAAAGAAAATATCACATTTTATATTTCTTTTATTTTATCCAGACACGTGCTAAAAGTTGCATTTCTTCAGATTTAATTTGCGATGATAGTTTTTTTTTATTTGAGCTTCCGTCATTGTTTACTGTTTTATCTAGTCACATGCTAAAAAAACATGGTTAAAATATTTCGTCAAAAATGGAAGTTTGGGTTATACATTAAAACACTGATACCATTAGGAAGGTATTTTTTTATCTTTAACTTGATGTAAAAATCATGTTTGTGCGATAATATTCTCGGAAGTTATAGCGGAAAAACGTCGAAATTTCGCTTAAATTTTAATTAATTCAAATTCTAATTAAAAATTCGAAAAAAGGGCTCCGAGGTGCACATTCCCGACCTCCAAGGTATGCATGTACCAAAATTGGTAGCTGTAGGTCAGACGGTCTGGTCTGTAGAGCACCAACACACACATACACACATTGAGCTTTACTATAAGTATAGAAGTACAGCGGGCTCCAATTTTTCCGTGCTGGCCAGGCATAAATTTGCAATAAATATCTATAAAGCTCCAATACAGTTGTCTGTTTGGTGCGTCAATTTCTTCACATTTTAAAAATAATAATTTTTTCGAACCATTAGTATTTGAATCTACGCTTCTTCATTTTATTAACTATATACTTTGGACCCTAATTTTTCCGTGATTGTAAGACATATATTTACGATTAATATCTATAAAGTTCTATCTGTATGGTCTGTTAAAAATCATAATTTCTCCAACCATTATCGTTCGAAACTAGGCTTCTTCTCTTTCTGCCTAGTATAAAGCGTTCTAATTTTCCCATGATGGCATTCTGCATGCTTTATGAATAATGCATTTTCTGCAAAATTCTATTCTGGTGCTATATAAGTTCAAATTTCGTTCATGCGAACTCTTTTTTTCTGCTTTCTGCCTTCCTATTCGAACAAAGAAAATTTCAAACGTCTCTTAAAATTTGAAATTGTCTTTCAGTCATGAAAAAATCTATATACATTTCACATAAGGAAAGGACATTATTTCCGATTCTCCTTGAATACATAGAATAAAAAAAATTCACATTCATAAAATACAAATAAATAATATTCAAAATTCTCCTTGAAAACACAGTATAAAAAATTTCACCTTAACATAAAAAAAGTTCAACAAATCTTTCTAATCTTATACAATAAGAATAATTTCATTAAAAATGAAAAATTGAGCGGAACAAATCCGTTGACAACTCTTCTTTGCCCTTGAAAGAAATTGAAGGTCGCAGAAGAAATCCTTTTATTTTGTCCTATTAGCACGTGTCCTAGGTGTTAGTATTTAAAATGATTTATGGGATGCATGCGAAGAATTTCATGATTTTCTCTACTTCACATAAAGTTCTGATTTCCAACCTGTTACAAAAAAAATAATTTAGCATACCGGTTATGCATGCAAATGTTTTGACTGATATCTTTTTAAGGTATTCAAAATTATTCTTAACAATGACCTTATTTTTTCATTTTATGCTTAATAGTTTTCCAGACATAGGTTCTGAAACTATTATCAAGATGAGCAAATTTAACGCTAACTTAAAATGCAAAAATATCATCTACTTAATAGATTATATGCTCCATTTATATATAATGTATACTCTTATTAGAATTATTATTTATTCCAGTTAAAGAATTTTGTTCTATTAATAATCGACATCGTAATGACTAAAAGGTATTAAATATTCACAGCCTCATTCACTTAGGCTAAAAAAATCATAAGGAAGAATCATATTAAAATAATTTATGTTCTGCTTATTAAAAGTTTAAACGTTATAATGCAGTCAGAGGAATTAATATTATTTATAAATGTATCTATTTCTCTTATTTAGAAATATGTCTACTAGTTTAACCCATAAGACAGAAGCCAATCATTTTAATTATAATTTAAAGCACTACAAGAGCATTTGGATATAATTTTCGCTTTTAGAAAATAAAAATGTTGCTGAGATGTTGATGTGTGCGTGTGTGTGTGACATAATTTTGTGCGGAGGGAAAATTTATTTTTCATGTGACCGAAAAGAAGACAAATTTGGTATTTAATTTCAATTTATCTCTCCACGGGAGGACATGATTTATTTTCAGTGTTCAAAGGCAGAGAACGCGTCCTCTCGCACCAGAAGATTGATATTTTTCCCTCAGGAGAGATAAGAGATTGTGAGGTACTAAGAGATTGTGATCAGTATTTCCTTGAAATGATTAAATAAAAATATCGAAAATAATTAAATAAAAAAGGGGATTTGGATCGGGAAATAAAAGAAAAATTTAGAATGAAGTAACATGGGCTAATTTAAGAAAAAGGTAGAAAATTATTTTGAATTTAAATTACATTTAAAAATATTATTACGGAACTTTAATTCCTCTAAGTCCTTAAAGTCGTTGGATTCGCTTATAGTAAGTGTATGGTGTGAAAACAAAGAGGAGATCTCAATAACATGCGACGTTTATTAAACACAAAGATACTAATCCAAAAGCGAAAAAATATAAAAGCTGAAAAAAGCACAGGCAACACACAGCAGCACACAAGTTGTAATCGGAATTAATAACAGCTAAAGCACACAAAGCGGCCGGACATAATTCAGCAGGAGAGGGAATATTCTTAACTTCATTTTATGGTCTCTCCAAACTGCTGCGATTCTCCACTGTCTCCTCACCTTAGTTGTATCTAGCTATCAACACACTAACACACGATTAGCTACTCTTCACAGAACTCGACCCTGTTTCCACAATAAACGTCAAGACTCGCCACACAACTCAATTTGGCATTTACTTGAGCTCTATTCAACGCTGGACTATTCCGCTGTTGCTTCGTTGTCTCTCGATAACTCCATACTTATCTACGACAAACCACAGCTTGAGAATGCCGGCCTTTTATAGTTCCCAATAGGTGGACCGAGAAGGTTCTGGGCCAATCAAACGTATCTCGACTTCTTCGGCATCCGATCAAAATTCAACACAACTTATTGTAAAATGGTCTGATCAAACTATCTGTGCTAAGAAGCAACATTACAGGTTTGTAATGTTGCTACATTAAATTTATAAATGAATGATAATTTGTTTGTTTAATTGAATTTTAAATAATTGTACAATCCTTGATAGAAATCGGCACATATGTTTCTATAATCTAAATGGATTAACTACTCTTTCAAAATAATTCTGTGGTCACCTAACAGAAATAAAATGGGGTGGATATATTTCCTGCCATAAGTATGGAAGACGTTTTACAATCGGTTCTTGTATAATTAATGCTCGTTTGGTTGAAGTGTACATTAAAATGAGTACGAATAATGAAAAAAACAGTAATAATTGTGCTATGTAATTAAGCTTTGTACGCAGATTTATCATTTACAAAATTGCGGTAGAGTAGAAAATTCCAGAAGCAGTAGTAGAATAGAGTGTAAAATTGCATTCCAATAGCTAGCAGCAAAACTACAGGATCAAGGAATTTATTACATCTAAAAAATTTTAGCATAATAATATTTGTAGGTTACCATATGTCTGAAGGTTTTTTTCTTCAACTATGCATTGCTCAAAAGAGGGTAAAATAATTATACACACATTTTTTACTATGATCATTGGACCTAGAATTTATATATATTTAGCCCAAAATTACACCTTAAGTTGTAAAGGCGCACTAAAAAAGGTTTACAAATTTTTAATTAGATTTTTAATGAAAAATCTAATTAAAAGAATCTAAATCTATATTTGAGTATGTTGTCACACAAATATTAATTTTACACTATTTTGAATCCAAAAAAATTAAAGTTTTTTGCTATATATTTTTTTTTTCTGCACAAGAAAATATAATTGCACAGAAAATATTTTTATCCCATCTTTAAAAAACGGGAAACTGATTATATTTTCAGATAAGTTTTGTTAAAATTTTCTGCAATGATATTATTTTAATTAAGGTGGAGTGTTCCAAAACATATATGTATTTTGTTTTATAGTAGGTACAACAACCAGTTCAAAACCAAATGAAAATGATGATGCCGTGCCCGCATACAATGAACAGGGGAGAATGCAATAATTTCTGAGGTCAACCAAAGGTGAAGAGTCCCTGATTACCTGAGGGCAGAAGTCTTACTTCTGGCTCCCTCATTTGCACAGCCCCTTTTTACTGTGGTCTCATTCACACACTTCACAGAACGGAACACAAAGAGAAGAATACTCACACTCGAGACAGAACTCGAATCGCGGACACCCAGATCACATGGAAGACGTGTTGCCCATTTATAGCCATTAGATGCCAGGGCGCAAGCATCAAATAGCTATGAAATATTCATATCGGTTCTTGAATTATGGATAAATATATATTTAATTCATCTCTTTTCTTTTCCCTATAATTATCTCATTTTTCACTTAGAAGTATCAGAAGATGCAGACAACCGATACTTGAAACATCTTGGTGCTTGAATGTAAATTTTGTCCAGAAATTCTTATTAACGTAATTAATCAATCTTTTGCTTTCAACGGAATTACCCAAATGAGTTATGCTTTTTTTTTATGCGGCCTGATTTTTGTTATTATATTCGTTGCTGTATTTGAATCTAACAGTATAATCTTACAGCAGTTATAAAACATTAATAAATTTTCTCTTTTTTTTCTTCTAATCAATTTATTTGATATTAAAAATAAAAAAGTAACTAGTTCGCCAGTCTCAACTATTAAAGTGGTTTCAATAATTTTTATTTTATATTAAAAATCCATGACTTCCAGATCAAAAGTATCTGTATCCATCGCTTTCTATTTTTAACAGAAATATTTTTTTAAACCATCTCACTTCATATTTTTTTACAATTGGAAATCTAGACTCAGCACTACATAAGTTCAGCTATTTTTTTCTATAAAAACTCATATTGCCAATTTATGTCATTAGTGATTATCTGTCCAGTCTTCAGTTTTGAGGAACCCCGCAAAATCAAATCTTGACAGGAGTTTTTGTCGCTATAAAAGCAATGATACAGTGCATTTTATTTACTAATGAATTCAACCACTTTGCTAGCATATTAATTAGAAAGCTCTGTGTTAGTTGCACAAAAATAATTTAAAATAGTATTTTCATTTGATATGATAACATGTCAGAACTATGAGTCACAATCATCAAGGATGGTGTCCTAACTACTATAAAACATAACATTAACACTGGAGTCATAAATTTTATAAATCATAACATCGACATTGGAGTCACAACTACCATTAAGTCATAACATCATTGTTGGAGTCAAAACTACCATAAGTCATAACATCAATGCAGGGATTATAACTACTATAAGTCATACCATCAACGTTGAAGTTGTAATCAACTACTTTTATGTATAGAAAAAAAACTGTTTGCTGAATCCGGTTGTTTAACTTTTAATTAAATTTTTTAACCGAGATTCTTATCTATTTAATCTGATAAGTTACACAAACGATTTAAAGTTTTTTTAAATATTACGTTCTAACAGAATTACATTTTATTACATAATCGTCGATTTATTTTTTCTTTAGTTTATCACTGCAGAGTGTAAATTTAAAAATCGATCAGCTGACAGCTGTTTGACAATCTATCCTACTTTGGTAAAAAAGTATAAAATAACTAAAAAAAATTAAACAAAATTCAACTTTCACGTTTTCTTCTCTTATCTCACTTACTTCGAACGGGCGTGCCTCTGATAAAGACCTTCGAAGTCTGTCTGTGAAGCGAAAAGTCTGTCTGTGTTTGAAAAAAAATATTATTTTATCAATATCTTAACCTGCACCCTTTATATTTCTGTTCTGAGAATTCTTGTCAAAGCTGTTTGTCCTTGATATTTAGTTATTTTTCACCTTATTTTCTACATTATGATAATTTTAAAAGAAAAATTTATATATGGTGTTTATCTTTTCATCAATTTAATTTACATAGATTGTCGTCCACACTGAGATCATTCTTCTTTATAGAGACAATTTTTATACGTCAACAAAGCCTGTTAAGGAAATAATTCCTTAAATTGGTTTGATGTAGTCTTCCCACTTTTCTTACCAAAGAATTTTGAGTAGATTTTGTATTGCCCTAATAGCAAAACATATCATTTATTGTTCAGCGAGATTTTGATCAAAGTAATCGAAAATGTCTGCCATCTTATTTCTTTGCTATTGTAAAACATTTTGAAGGATTTTTTTTCCATAAAAAGATGGAAAATAAAATTAATATACTTATAATCTCCGTAATTGTGACTGTAGATTTTGAAGAGTTTCCATGTTTCAAAATTTTTTGAGTCGGAAATTCAAATAAAGAAACTATATATGTCTGCCCGAGGACAAGAAAACTCAAAAAAGTTTTGAATTAGAGAGATGAAATTTGGTGTATATCTTTTAAACGAAAAAAATTATAATCTATATGTTCTGTCTTAATAATTGTGTCTGGTATACAATTCTATTACTAGTGAATACGATAAGTACAAAGCATAAAAAGATAATGTATAAAAGTAGGTAGATACTAATAGCTTCTAAAATGTAAATCATTTCCAAATTTTGAAGTGAATCTGTCAAAAGAGATTATCGTTTCTTGATCAAATTCCGCTTGTACGTAAGCATAATGACTGAAGCAATGACAAAAATAAATTAAATTCGCTATGTGATCATTTTTTACTAAAATTGTAATCATGAATCAAATTTCGGTGTCAACCAATCAATAAAAGGTATTCAAAATGCATATTCCATTTTCTACATGTACATTCCATATTCATTTTATTCTTGGAAACATTAAACACTCATGTGAAGGATTATTTTAAAAAATCTGAGCACTCGTTTACAGTCCAGGCTTTTAATTTTTATGGGAAGAGACATTTTGACTACAGAGCAATTATAAAAGTCTAGGGTAGACCACTTCCGCTCGTTTTTAATATCCTTTAACTAGTGAGGTGCGATCTATGAGACCGCATTTCATTTACACTCAAATTAAATTTTCAAATGACTGTTTTAGTATGGAAAAATTGTCAATATATTTTGCAGATACTTTTCTTCATATATAGATATATTTTAGAAATCTTTCAAAATGTATTATCATTGAAAAAATTAAATGGGACATACATTTTCTTCTCAAACTACATGTTACAATGAATAATGTTCCTGAAAAAATATATTGGTTTATACTTTTTAAATCATTTTTATTTTTCCAGTATATAAGGATGTATAGAAAACAATATAATGTAAAATTCAACAATTATATGAAAAATAAAAAATTGATTATGGATAAAATTTGGCCCTTTTTTATTGGCCTGCGTGACTTTCATAGCACGGTTTTCTAGAATATTTTAAACATACAAATTAAAAACTAGTATAAAAATCAACCTATAAATTCTGTACATATTTCTCTTGGTACATTTATATAAGTTTTTCAGAATACATCATCACTATAAAAATTAATTATGTTTGAGCATACATATCAGAATCAAATGAATGCGAATGTTCATCGAAAAAGTCTCCTGTAAAATTATCCTTATCACTGAAATCACTTTCAGCTTCATTTAAAAGTGTGTGGAGCACTGCTTCATAATAGGATCACTAAATTGGGTGATATTTTGAAAAACTAAGTTTTACTGCCATTTTATAGCCTAGTTTACCAGTGGGACAATAAATGCGATCTTAGAGACATCTCTAAAAGAAATAAATGGATTATTTTTATAAAGCATCATCTGAAACCGGTTGAAAAAAATGCACGTGTATTGAAGGTCCCAAAACAGGAAGCTACATGATCAATTCATTCGGTTTTGCTAACAATAAAATAGAGGTGACGATTGCTAGTGGTCTCACAGACCTCCCGTCCTCAGTTAAGGGATATTTCTCGTTTGTAAAAGTTTCAATAAAATCAAATCGAAAACTGGCAATATCTGAAAAGTATAGGAGGCTTTGATGATGATATGCAATATCTAATTGTCTTCACATCCAGGGAGGAGAACATTAAATTGTTGAGCTGAGGATGATATGTTACGAGATGAAATGAAAATAATAGGATAGAGAAAAAATATTCTCATGAAGAAATGTTATCATTTAATTGATTATACTGGGATATATAATTTAAAGGAAATGCTACCAATTAAGGGTTTCAATCATTTGAAAGTGTGAACATTTTAATGAATCAGTGGGAGTGGTCACTCCGAAACTTTTTCACATACTCTGTAATAAATGTATTTGTTGAATTATTGTCGTCAATCAATTAATCATTGACGAGCAAAAGTTCCGAAAGAGCCGAGTACTGTTTGGTATCCGACGATCAATCACCTTTAATATAAAAATGCAAGAAAACGGTAGATATATTTTGGACAAATGATTAAACAAAATTTTAAATAAAACTACACTTGTAATCTCAAAATTATACGCTAAATTTAGTATATTTCATATTTGATTCCGAATTTGATACGAATATACAATTTAGATGTCGTAAATGCCGGCTTCCTAGCATTGGGGAAACGCGTCTTACCCGTGGTCTTGGATTCCTGGGTTCGAGTCCCTGTTCGGGCATATCTATTCTTTCTCTGTTCTATCTGTAAAAAGATGTGCTAACAAATGGGTGATGCGTGTGTGGCAAAGTCGTACTCTTGGCCCTAGTTGGCACTACTAAAAACAAGAGAAGCATCCTGTCTTCGTAACAGCGGGCTTCCCATGGCATGTGCTATAAGAAACAACAACAGATGTTATAAATGCATCAAATTTTATTTATGCAATTCTCTCCGTTTTATTATTATTGTGTTAATTTATATTTACCTTTAGACAGCCGTGCAGGCAGTATTAATCAAGGGATATTCCATCTAAAACTTGACTGAAATCTACCAGTTTGGAATAAAGTTCAAATAGGAAATTTTTTCTGTCTGGATCAAAGCAATTTTGATCAGTTATTTTCACATACAGATAGATATAATTTCAAAAATAATTTCAGATTCAGGGCCGTCGGAAACGTAGAGATTAGTCAAGACACAGTTTTGATTTTTTCTACATAATAATTCTATGCAGAGCATGATTACATACTTGTTTTTACAATTTAGGTTATGTGTAAAGTCCATAAGGTGCATTAACAAATTTCAGTCGCTGACTTTTTCACATTTTTAAGAACAATCATATTAAAATTTCTTACTATTTTCTTTAGTATGAAGTTTATTGTTACTACAACAAGACTACTTTCAATCAATATTAAAATGTATTTAAATATATCATAAAGGGTAAAATTTTCTTATGTGTCGCATCGTAATAAGAGATGCTTATATTTCTCATTAAAAAGATATATACAATATTAGAACTTATATGATGTTGGGCATGAAGCAATCGCAGGTTTTTCAAAATTCTGTAACACATACTATTCATATGCTAAATACATTTTCTAAATATATTCTATTAGGTTGGTGCGTATGAAATGTCGGATTCTCTTTACATGCGGACGTTTGTCTCCCTGTTTTCGTTATACTTTTGTCTTTGGCATAACCTCATTCATAGTCGTATTGTCCATTGCCAGAGACTCATTTCAGCAAAATAGGTTTTCTCGAAGGTCTTCCCTTTTGTTATTTCTTTTGAGTTTATTGCCGATATGAATTCTGCCGACATTCGCGTCATTTTCTTATATGAGTACAAACTTGGTAATAGTGCTGCAAAAGCTGCACGCAACATAAACCAAGCGTTTGGGGAGAATACGGTTAACGATCGGAAAGTGCAGCGTTGGTTCGAAAAATTTCGGACTGGCGATTTTTCACTGCAAAATGAGCCGCGCGGAAGACCCAAAACGTCTGTGAAGAATGATGACCTGAAGGCTCTAGTGGAAGCGGATCCAGCCGTATCCACGAGGGAACTTGCTATCAGGATGAAAGTTGACCATACAACGATATTGAGACACCTTTCTGAGATTGGCAAGGTTAAGAAGATGGACAAGTGGGTACCGCACGCACTGACAGAGCGAAATAAGCTGGAACGAACTGGAATATGAAGTTTTGCAGCATCCACCCTATTCACCGGATCTCTCGCCGACCGATTTTCATTTTTTCAAGCATTTAGAGCTGTTTTTAAGGGGCAAACACTATGAAAATGAAGACAGTCTAAAAAACTCGATATCAGAGTTTATTAATTCTAAAGACCAAAAATTTTTTAAGACAGGCATCTACGCTTTAAAATCTCGTTGGGAGAAGTGTATTGAAGCGAATGGAGCATACTTTGATTGAATAAACAGCTTTTGAAGAAAGATATGCAGTTTTATACAATCACTTAAGAATCCGACATTTCATACGCACCAACCTAATAGTACGAAAATACGTAGCTCCCTCAAACAATTAGTTGCATAACTTCGTAAAATGTTTCGGCCAAAGGCTATTTTGATGAAACTGCATAGTAACATTTCGGACAATTGTCTTCGTCTTTCTACTTCGCGAGATGATTTTATTTTTCCTGATAGTCATTTTTAAACATATCTCGGCTGCTGCAAGTGGCAACCAAGTTTGAAATGCGTGCCGTGATTCATTTTTATGTGCGAAAATATCTAACTTGACTGAAATTTATCAGAAGTTTCATGAAGTATATGGTGAAAATGCAATGTCACGTCAAGCTGTAGCTAAGAACGATCTCTCGATAAACTGGCCAACTTTTGAAATTTTTTACGTAAATATCATGTTTTTACTTTCCAGTTCATAAGCTAATATAAAATTTAACCTTCATATATAAAGCCCAGACACATCTTTAATTAGTAAAGTCAAATCCCACTACTAAATTCAGCAGGCCCTAGCGTGCCTTTGAAATATCAAAATTTGGCCTTGTTATCTAAAGCGTAGACACGTCTTTAAGCCATCAAAATCCAATACCAATCTCGGCAGGCCTTAGCAGATCTTTGATATTGCTTGACACAAAGACCATATCTTGCTTTCGAATTCATCAATAAATATAAAAATTAGCCTTGTAATCTAAAGCCCAGACGCACCTTTAATCAATAAAATCAAATTCCAACAGCAATCTCTGCAGGCTCTGGCTGGCATTCAATATTATATAACAAACTTCATATATTGATTTCGAATTCATTAATAAATATAAAACTTAGATGGAAATCTAATGCCCAGACACGCCTTTAAAAATAAAATCAAATTCCAACATAATCTGTACCGGCCCCGATGGAACTTTGATATTGCTTAACACAAATACCTTACCTTGCTTCCAAATTCATCAGTAAATATAAAATTTAGCCTTGTATTCGAAACTCTAAATGTCTTTGTAATCATAATAATCGTTCTGTATTATAAAAATTTTGCAATCAGTAAAGCAAATAAGGACATTGATTGAATCTCACTTGATATATGTGATTTGCCTTAATAATTTAACATGGGTTCCCTTTACGCTTCTTACAAAGAGGTAAAGGGTAAAGTGTGACATCAAATCAAACGCAGTTAGCTGAGTTATAAAATAATATGCAGTTAGCTCTTAGACGTCTTGCATAATTACTTCTATAATGTGACCTGTGATTTCACTTAAACTGATTCCATCATTAAAAAAATTATCGAGATGAGTAGTTACAATCTATATAATTTTATTTTAAAACTTGTGACACAACGGTAACTCATTTGCAATACTTTTCATTTTAAAACATCTTATGGGTTATTATTTATAGAAAGCTTATTACGAATTCACCTCGTTTTCACACTTTTATTTTTTTCCTACTCAGTGCCAAATTTTTTCAGTTATATAAAATCCAAGAAATTCTTTCTGAATCTAAACAAGCAAATGAAAAACACTCGACCTCAATTAATATAATTTTATCACTTCCTCTTAAAATAACGTGCCATAAAAAGATATCAACAAGTATTTGAGCAAATTTTCGCAACCTTGTACCAAAAATATAAAAACCTCTTACCTTGAAGATCTGTAGGTTGTTGACAGTTAATCAGCTTACAGTCAAATCGGATGTTAAATTCGGTGAGTTGTGGTTTAGACTAACAGTTGATAAAATATGAGTGTTCCCTAAAAAAGGAAAGCTATTAATCTGTCAAGTCCAAGCGTTCAGATTGAATTGTTATATTATGTTAATCAGTTAACAGAAATTGTTAAATAAAAAACGTTAAAAATTACAAATTGCTGTTAGGAAATTGTTACAATAGCATTTCAACCGGCTTATCTTACGTAATAAAAACGTTTAAGTATTTCAAATGTCATAAAAAATTAACTAAAGGTAACTCGCATCATTTTAATGAGTTTCTGTATTT
>JAPMOQ010034914.1:0-18748 GCA_026543055.1 Argiope trifasciata | reverse complement strand
ATTTGAACACATTTACATATAAGACTACATTATATATATCTTCCTTGTTTTTTAATTATAAAACACAAGAAGAAATAATCACCACCATCATATTTGATATAGCAAAAGAAAAATACTACTCTACATAAAAGAATGTAGAAATTTTATTCCACTTATCATTCTAAAATTGAACTTATAACCACAATAAAAAAAATGAAAATTTGAATTTGCAATTTATTTTAATATTGAAGTATCTATCAAACGATTATCTATCAGAAGGTTATGTGAAGTATGACAGAAATATAGTTTAGATTTTTAACACACATGAACTCACAACAACAGAATATAGGTAATTTCAAAGATTTGCAGTAGTAAATAGTGTTCCAATAAAAACAGTTATAAAATGCCATTGTTATTTAAAGAAAAGTCGTATACAAAACATTTAATCTCATTTTCTTTTTTTTTTCATCTCTCTTTTTCTTTATATGTGATTAATAAATAAAACGACGAATCCAATACATAAACTCAAATCAAAGAAACACGCCTTAGAAAGTTCATTCTATCAATTGATGCATTCTTTTTATAGTAATATAGCTTGGTTATTTGATGAAAAAGCTAAAAGGTTATTTTTTTTGTTGATACTGAATAGTCATTGTGAAACTGATCAAATAACATAAGAAAAAAAGGCAGTAGAATCATAATTTCACTTACATAAAATAAAATTCGAATTTCAAATCCATTCTAATTTTCTTCCGCTTTCGTTCCCCGAAGCATCGGAAAATAAAAAATAATGTTAGAGGCTAAGAAAGGATTTTATTTTCTGAATAGAATTTTGAAAAAGGGTTTCTTTTAACCAAAATAAGAGTTGTCTTGGGTTTTTTATCGAATTTAAAGATATCACTCGAAAAGCATCTGAAAACTTCCTAGAGAATATAAACTGAGGCTATATGCTGTAGAAATCAAACAGCTGAAGTTTTCGTAAGATTCCTCTGATGGAAAAGGAAGTAATATATGGAAAAGAAAATATCCTATTTGAAAACATTCTAAAAGTGAATAAAATTCATGTAAAGGAATTATTTATCTATTTTCTTGCAAAATATTTATATTTATTTATTCCCAAAAAATAGGAAACGTATATATGTTAAAATACCATACATGTTAATATGTATGGTAACTAAATATCATACATCTAAATTAAAATATCATACATGTATTTATTAAATTCACAGTTATACTACGTTCCAATATTTTATACAGTTCCTTCACTCATGCTCTGTTTCACTCTAAAGACTCTTAAGGAAATAATATTAATTTTCAAATTTCAGACTCTAGTTTGGAAATCAATGACATCAACAGAAAATTTCAGTGCAATAATAAAATCCAATGCGAATTCAAAACCAGCTGAATTGGTCTCTCCAAAACTTTCTCACGCACTTTCTAATAAACTTATAATGTCAGAGAACGCCTTGTATAACAATGACGTAAAATAGGTGCGAAATATTGATTCAACCCTTTTACTCATTCTATCGCGTCATTATTGGTGATTAATCCTTGGCATGTATCAGAAAATCGAATTTGTGTTTTGTACATATTCAGTGGGATAAGGTGGGAGGTTATATCTTTGTTACTGACTCCTTCAAGGCTTAATGACCATTAAAAACTCCTCAAACATAATCGGAAAAAAACTGCGGATCCATTTTAGAATAAATCTTTATTTTGCAGTTATGGTGTTAGCTAATATTCGAACAATCCACCGATGGACATCATCTGAACAGATTTTATTCAAAATTTGAAGGAAATTTGCAAATTTGGTGTAAAACCGTATACCAATTTTCAACTGGAGCTCAAAACGTTTTTGAATTATCTCTATCTGAAGCAGACACACTGACATCATCTAATAATGCGTTTTTCAAACCCAGAGAGGTTTAAACTGGGAAGTAGACTAAAATATCGAGTTCAAATTTTTTGACGATTTCTATACTTACGCTATATCACATATACCAGAAAGTAGAAAGGAAAATATCAAACTTAATTTAAATTTAATTCTTCAAATTTCATTAAAATATTTCAAGGACTATTTTCCAAACTCATTAAAGTTTTCACTTCTTTATTTTTCTCAAATTAAATATTTTGAGCGTATTCCTTTTAAATTTCCGCCGTTTTTTAATTTAAATCTTTGGTTTCTTCCGCTATAGAGCTGAAATAACCTGGTCATATATAAAGAAAGAAATACTTTATTATTATTCACTAAGCTTGAAGCGCCAAATTTTCATTTTGTTTTCAATTGCATTACTATGAATTTCAATTGCATACTATGAATTCATAACAACATTAATTCGTAAATCTTCTTATCAAAGGTATCTGATTTCAAAAAGATCTTATATGTTCTTGAAATTCCAATGAGCAATTCTGTGGACTTTCATACTTAGCTGACAAATATGATAAAAACAGAAAAGTCATAAATGATCAAATGCATTCTAAATATCCTTTACCAATAATAGAAATCATTTTCAATAATTAATCATTTAAAAATAGTTTTTAAATTCTGATTTCAAACGAATGAACTAATAAATAATGATTATTTTCCTCCAAATATTTTTCATCACATCAGGCAAAATTAATTATTGTCACCGAACTCGTATAAAATGCATGAAACTAGTATCTACAAGGACATTTAGTTTAAACCACTTCCATCAAGTTAACTATAATTATTTAGATTTCAATTGGCTGTTTTTTTTTTCATTCAGGTGTCTTGAATGAAAAATAGAATTCGTCAGGCAGAAAAAAAAATTACTTGAGCCTCATCCAGATAATTAATTTTGAACTTGAGAAACAAAGCTAATAGATTATGCTCTGCACAACTAAGTTCATTGAAACCTTTTTAATAGTTTAAAACCGACGTTGTACACTCACAGAGCCATAATTTATCATATTTTGGAGGAGGGTTTAAGGAATTAGTTTATTAACTTTTCTCTGCAAATAAGAGATAAATTATTCCAAGCTATTTCTTTGTTATAAATTGAAAATGTGCGTTGGCATCAAATAAGGCTCTGTTGACTTTAAAAAAAATTGAGGATTTCCTACGATACGCCACAAGTCATGAGCATTCAGGATACTTTCAATATGAAAACCTGTAAACAATTTGCTTAGAAATTGTTGTACTAATCTCAGCATGAAAATTCTGAGATAACTTTTCTGCACTTATGTCTTTTCAACACCAATTTACAACAAATGCTGGTTTATTTTCCAACTGTAGCGGAAGTAAATTATTTCAGCTTCTCTTCTTACAAAAAAATATTTGGGAAGATAACTTCAAATTCATCATTAGAGTTATCTTGCGGTTAATACAAAAAGAAGGATTGGCCCCATCATGTGGCCAACCGCCGTGAAAAAGAAAGTCGCACAACCGAGAGAGGTGACTACATGACAGTTTTAATACTGAGTATCCCTGGAAAAGGGGGAGAAATTGGCCATCCTCAAAGAGATTGTCAAAGTCTAGGAAGTTGACTACTGGTTTGGTGACTACATGTACATGAGAGTTTCGGCGAAGTATGTCCCTAGAGAAGGGGGAGAAGTCGAATCTCTCCAAAGAGACTGTCATAATCCGGGAAATTGACTACTGGTCTGGTGATACGTGATAGTTTTGATATTGTGTGTCCTAGAGGATGGTGTGAAGTCGGGTCGCTCCAAAGATATTGTCATAACCAGAGAAATTAATTGCTGGCATAGTTTGTATAGTAGATGGACATTACAAGTAGTTAGAATAAGCCCTTTTTTATGGCTTAGTTCTGTGATAGCGTGGTAATTGGCTGTAATAAAACATACACGCATGAACGCATATTCACATACATGAAAGCATACGTGAAGGAAGAAATGTTATTTTACAAAAAGAAATGCATATTATTGCGAATTTTTAATGTTGCTTTCCATCTCAGTAGACCTCCCGGTAAGGAAAATAATTTTACGATAGCTCTTTTGGATACTGAATGGATGTCTAATCAACGACTTCCTGCCTTGGCGACTATGTGGCTACTTGGCAACAAATTTGGTGATAAATAGACAACAAAATCGATAAATTCCGGCTATAGATTCATTAGAACTAGTTGCTAAAATATTTTCAGAAATTGATTTCTCCTTCTTAAGAAGCTATTAAAATTCAAGGGATAAAATAGAGGGTTAGTTAGTATTGAATTAGCCGAAGAATTTTATGCTGAATAGATAATAGTAAAGTCGAGTCAGTCACAAGTTGAATATTAAGTCCAGAGTGAATTAACGTGTTCATTTCAATCAAGAACACAATCGTCGACTTTATTCTACACAAATTGTTTCTCTAATGATCTATTATGAATTTGTAATGCTGTTTTCTTACATAGTTAAGTTCATTGCTGAAAAGAGAGACTCACAAGAATTCTTAAATGGATATTCAATAGTTCTGAACTTGGCGATTTTGGAAACAAAAATTTAAGTTCTGAAAAATGCAAAAATTTTCGTCCTAGCGTTATTAGGAACACGGATTAAAAGATTCTTCTTTAAAATTACAAATGACATCACACCATGTCCAGAGGCTCCATAAGGCGAGACTATCATATGAGGAGCAAATTCTAACTTTGGAGAATTGACCGCTGAATAAGGTATATTTATTTATACGGGTATTATTATCGTTTTTTATTTAGCAATATCCTTCTGTTTGTGCTCTGCAATACAGTATGGAGTCTACATGTCCTATTCATTTTGCTGATCTTCATTATAGTGATTTTAAAATCATGTATTGTTTCCAACTCGCTCAACCATTATCCATATATCTTTTTTAGTGTTTTCTGTACTCTGAAATTATTAAATTATTGTTGCGCAATTTTTAAAATTTAAGGAAAGATTTTGTGATTTGCAATTGATTACTCTATTCTAAAAATTATTGCTTTTTGTAATATTTTTATTATTTCAAAACTCATAAAACAAAAAAATCTAATATTATAATAAAATAAAATACTGTAACTTCTTAAATGAGTATTTACAATATTTACAAAACAATATTATAATATTTATTAAGTTAGAAGAATAAAAAAATCAAATTGGAAAACGTATTAACTAAACATAACAGGGAAAAGAACGGAAAATTCCAAATACATCATTCCATTCTACATTCGAAGTAGTTGTTTATTTCCCTAAAGGACTTACAAAGTTCGAATTCTGCATTAACTAATAAAAACATAACCATTATCAGTAGGAATAGTTTTCTAGAATGAAATTTCGGTATCTGTTTTTTTTTATCCTTTGGTACGTAATCCGATAAAACAAACTTATCCTTCCACAACAAAGAGAAGGCTCCGAAAAAGTTTACCCTCACGGCGTATTTTTTATAACTATATAACCAGACAGATCGGCGGATAAGGTGGGAGGTTATATATTTGTTGATGCTTCCTTCAAGGCTGAATGATCACTGTAAAGCTCATCAGACATAATCGGAAGAAAAAAAAATTGTGGATCCCTTTTGGAATAACGGAATCTTAATGTAGCTTACGTGGGTCAAAATCCGAATTTTAGTTGGAATTTTTTTTTTCGCATTCAGCTTCACTGACCAATACACAATGGCAAAAAGCAATCTTATTGAGAACAAAGGGATTTTTTTTGGCAATGTAAAAAAAAAATAATAAAAGTGTTCTTCTCAGGAAGGGTTTGTTCGATGGCATTATCGAATTTAAAGGAAGTGGATCGAACATCCCTTTGAAAAATCCCTGAGGAATAAAATTGAGTTTGTACCAATAAAAAAAACAAAATGGTTGGATTACTTGTTCATTGGGACTGCTGCTGTTTTGAAGTGGGCGAAACAAGAAACTCGTGTATTAAAAGAATGCGAAAAGTTAGTAAGAATTTCAGAAAATTTTCCAAGTGATTGAAATATTTTTCTATTTCAACTGTTTTCTAAAAAGTCGAGAACAAAGTTTAAATATTCTAAAAAATGGAATAGATTTTATACTGACAAGACTTTTATTGAATATTCAACTTGATTTAGAGCTGGAATATCTTGGAAAAAATTTTATTTGCAGATTGCATTACACCGTTTGTTAGCCTAAATGCAGTCAACATGTTATTCTATAATTTTATTATTTTTATAAGTTTCATAACACCAAAGGAAGATTTGTAGATGTTTTGAATCAATGCTGAATAGGTGCCAAATCAATGTTATCCGATTTTGTTGACCATTTGTTGATTTTTTGGCAACGAAAATAAAAGTTTTGGAAAATTCAAGAATTTTGGATTTATTCCTTTTACAAACCGAAATCTAGAGATTCTTCTAGATAATGTCTGTACCCAGTCGTAAAACCTATATAAATAAGAGAAGGTGAGGCGGCATAGTTAGTTCTCTATTTAATGTTAAGCCAATTAATTCTAGTAATGCACTATGATCGCTGTTATTATTTTCGGATTGTGCCTTTAGAAAAACTTTAATGCAAACATGTTTCAGGTTTAGATAGGTTTGGTTTGAAAACAATGCTTAGGATTAGGGAGTCTTATCTCCTAGCTCGGTTCAAGAGAAACACACTAATTATCAAATTTTAAAGCGCTTATTAGAAATAATTAAATAAAAATTTAATTAAGATTAGGAAATATGGGAAAATTTTAGAATAAAGTAGCATGAGTTAAATTAATATTTGAAAAAAATAAATTAATTAAGATTTGTAGCAATTACATAACTCTTATTTTCTCTTTTGGATACTAGATGGCGATACCAGATAAGGCTATTCCATATGCCATCTCATAATGGATTGCGCATTGCAAGTGTAATTAGAAAAAGATGTGATACTGTGCATACTGTACTGTGATTCTGTAATCTACTAGCATGTATGTCTTGTCTTTGTGTTTGTTCAGTGTGTGAATGTGGTTATTAAAGAAATGCTCCTGAAAACATAAGTCCTGTTGCTTCCTGCACATATCATAGTAATCTACATTCCACTACATATTTAAATTATATTAAGAAATACGATTATGTATTTATATATGTTAAACTATTTAATGCTACTTACAATAATACTGTGGTGACATCTTAATAAGCCAGTAACTACCACTAAACATCAGTGATCACTTTTGTGTAGTGGATAAGTTACTCGGATGCAAATGGGAAGATCGCGAGTTCGATCCTTGGTGGAATTCAACCTACGCATAGGCACAATTCCAGTCAATACCTACGCCAAAATACCATTAAATTGTTTGACATAATTAGTCATTATTTAAAATATATACAATGTTTAGAAGGATTTTTCATTTAATTAACATAACATCTAGTTAAGCTACAATCTATTTACATTAATATGTATATAAAGCGTTCGTGGTACAGAAATCCCTCGAGTTACTTATTATCGAATACCAACAATCAAATAAAAACAAATCGCTTCTAAATTCCTTTTTCATGGAACATATTCACGGCCGCACTTAATTCAATATTTCTCTAATTGATGAAATTTCAAAATATGATTGAAAATGCTCTGAATATGATTAAATGCTCGCCCTTGTCACCAAAAATTTCAGTAATTCAGAGGAAAATTGGTGTAAAAGAAATCGAAAAAAAGGCTTCAAATAGAAAACATTTGAAATATAGAGCTTACAGTCCCTAGGTGACTAATAACTGTAATTTAAGCTATGGAAATCGATAGCCATTTCTTCTAAAACTATTGTCTCAGAAAAAGGAGAGATTGTTACAATAAAATTTAAAAAAAAAAATTTAATGATGTTTTTTTCTGTACAATTTTTTATCCTATTTTTAATAATTTTTGAATAATTGATTTAATACACAATATGTAATAGTATTATTAAGTTTATGAAGAAACTCAAATTTATCCCACAAAACTTTTAACCGCGTGCCAGAGTTGAAATCACAATAAAAATTATTTTCTTTGAACATTAACTATGAAATAAGATTTTGTATTTCTGCTTTTATTTCTTAATATAAACATTTTTTTTAATTTGTACCCTAACTAATTTGTAATAAAATGGTTCCATTACATTCATGATATTCAGTTCATTCATGATTAAATACCAAGATGCATTCTACAAGAATCGTTTAACAGCCTAAAAAGTCAACAATCCGTGGGCATAAGCTGGCTACTAAAGAAAGCTACTTGTATAAATTATCTGCTAATCTGTCTCCACCTTAGTAATCCTTTATCTAAAAATAGAACTCGCAAGACAGGGAAAAGGTGCTTAACTAAATGATCTAGATAATTGCTTATCCTTGAACAGATTCGAATAGTCAGGAAAGGTCAAATCTGATGGATACGTCTGCGAAACGGAGTTAGAAGTTTCTTCGCCTTTTCGGTAACTTGTGTGGCCAGATTGAATATATTTATTTGACTTTTCAACTCTTGACGTAAAGTCTATAATTAAGACTGGAAATGTTTATTTGTTACTATTGCAAATGTTTGCAATTAATTATTAAAATAAACTTCGAATGCAAATGTATTTAGGAGATTTGTGAACGAATTTATCAAATTATAACAAGGAAAAAAGTTTTCAAATATTCAAACTTGCTCATGTTGCTTACATTAAGCTTGTAAGCTCTGATATTTCTTTTGTAGCTATTTTTCTACCTTTTCCAATAGGTTCTGATCTCACATTCTTACCGTCCTCGACGATATAATAATAAGACAGAGGAAGTGGTCTCCTCAAAACTTTCTCAGATTCTCTCTGGTAAACTTGTTGCAGTAGAAAATGCCTTGCTTGCTATTGGCTGTAACAGCTACAAAATAAACTTTTGATGAGAATTTATAATTTTTACAGAATCTATCATGTCTTTCTTGGCGAGTTATTTGGCGATTAATGCCTGGTATACGTTAATGTACAAAATTCGAATTTGCGTTTTAGAGACCTTATTTTCATAACCGATTAAAGCTAAAATTTGGTACAAAACTACCCTTGTAGTTACTAAATCATACAAAATATCTGATATATTTAAGTCATTGTGGATTATTTTAAATTGTTAATAATGTTAAAATTGCGTGTCGAAGTTTATCTGTCAGGTTTTCTTCTTTCTATAATTATTGTGCTAACTTACATATGAAAAGCCGGATCGATGGAATTCGTCTCAACTATCTTTACCCGAAACTTGAAATAAATCTGCATGTTTGATGTAAATTCTATATACCAAATTTCAACCTTCTCGGTCAAAACGTTTTTAAGTTATTTTGTTGAAAACGGCCAGACAGATGCACATTTTTTTTAAATATGTTTTTCGAATTCATCGAAATCTAAAAGAGGAAATTCGTCAAAATCTCGAGCTTAAATTTTTTGATTATTATTATAATTCCTCTAGACCATTTAAACAATAAATTAAATTGGTGATCATCATAGGAATATTTTTTGTTTGTTTTTGGTATTAGAAACAGTGTACGGATTACTATTTATTTACTTAAAATCCAAGATTTATATGCCTTTAAGAAAAGGAGTCCTTAAATGGTGTGATATTAATATATCTAGACTCAGGGGAGTAAATTTATGTTTGGAAAATATATTAATACAGCAAAAATGTTTTACACATTTCAACCAATTATCTTCATTTGTTTTGCAATTTTTACAGAGGATTTTTCTCTCAGTTAGAAGAATTTCATTTCAGGGTTTTTATCGCTAAAGATAAACATATCCCATGATCATACAGGATTATAGTTGATTCTATTTTTAATAAAGAAACGGTTAAATTATCATTAAGTAGATAAATATACGACCTTGAATTTGTCCTTGTATAATATTTATAACAGCGTAAATGATCGTTTAAAATTATTAATAGTGGTTCCATCTTTATCAGAAACTTGTTTCATTAATTTTAATTCTTTTTTTAAGTAGCCAGATGGAATGCTATTCAAAATTATTCAAATTATTCATTGATCAATTTATTTATTATTCAAAATTATCTTTCATAGATCAGAATCTTATAAAAGGAGATACTTAATAACAGTTAAGAACTTTTTACATTGTTACAAAATAGTGATTAAAGGATTAACTGTTTCAAGAGTATTACAGTTAATGAATAAATTATTATTCGGAAATTTAAATAGATCTTAGATTATTTTTTACTTTCTCGTATACTTAGTACAGAGAAAATATAGTAACCCACAAAAAAGTTTTAATCTGTCGTATACGTAATATACATTTCATCATATATTCATTCATCATTCATATCTCATATATATTTATGAAGTCAAATTTCCACGTTTCACTCCTCCCTCAGTTCGAAAAACACATTTAAAAAAATGTATATCTGCCTGTATGTTTGTGACAAAAATAACTGAAAAATATTTTAGATAGGTGGATGAAATTTGGTATACGATTATTATTCCAAATTTGTAGATTTTTATCAAATTTTGAGCAAAATCCGTTCAAAGGAAATCCGGCTGTTCGAATATAAGTTATCTTGATAACTACAAAACGAAGAAAGCTAAATAGATAAGATTTTCGGTACACAAGTGTAACATATATAATGTAAACACGCCAAATCCGACAATGAATCCATTATCTATCAATCTGTAGGCCGGATTTTCTGTAATTACAATTTTAATATCGAAATCCATTCTAAATTTCATTTATCTAAATTGTTGCTGTTTTGAGTTATCATTTCTCAGATAGAGATAAGCAGACATTCAATTCATTGACTGATTTAGTGAAAATTTTTATGTACATATACTCTTTAGATGAATTCCAAATTTATTTATCTATATATTCCCGTCTTATAGTTTTCTTGTTTATTTAATTTCGGATAGGAAAATAAACTAAATTTTCTGAGAATGGATTTTAGTTCATAATTTGCTAGAAATCCTGTATAGAGATTTTGTGCAAAGTTTCACTTATCTAACTCGAAGTATCGAATTTACAAAAAAACAGACATAATGCCAAATATGTATTTTTTGGATTCAAATAAGGTCTGAAACGTTAAGAGTTATTATAATCTCAAACTCAATTTTTTCAACAGTTACAGCACTTTCTCTTCTTAAACTTCATACACGAGAAAGTAAAAAATTACTTCTTTAACTGTTTTATGAGAAGAAATACAACTGAAATAGATTGTTAATTTATTAATTCAATTATATATTAATTACCACTATAATTTAATTACACAGTCTATATAAATTGAAAAAAGTCTAAAATACATTATTAAATGGTACTTGAACGTTCGTAATTCACTACTTTTTTACTTCATGGCAATTAACTTGCACTTTTTGCGAAATTTATAAAATGCTAGTTAATCGGCATCGCAGCAAATTAAAATAACCATGCTATACTTCATAATATTTCGGTTAGTAAAAAAAAGAGTTAAAATTGCAGAAATTAAGAAAAGTAACATTTCCTTTAGTGACAATTTCCTTTCCTGCTTTTGTCCTTGAAAAACATGCTTAAGTAAATGAAATAATCTAATTTAAATTCATTGGTAGTATATAATTTTATAATCCCAACAAAGTAATTCCTTCAGTAATACTTTTCATAGCTTAGAACTATTTATAGCTTTGGAAATTGCTATATAAATCTAAATCTATGAGCAAAAATCAGGTAAATAATGTTTTGTAAGGTAGAAATTTTAAAGAAATTCAAAGAAATATTTTATTAGAATTTTGAAAATTTCTATATTTTGTATAGATTTAATAGATAATTGAAAAAAGAATGATTCCGTTGCGTTATTTCCTTTAATTGCATTAGTTCAGAAACCATTCGGTGTACATTCCTTATAATTACCTTCATTTCAAAGATCTTTTGTCAAAAACATTTCTCCTATCAGATTTGATAACTAATTTCTCTTTTTGTAATATTAATTATTTTATCAGCAGAAAGTTAATGAGGTTTTAAACTTACCTTGAAGAAAGGTACTTGAATAAAGATTAAACCGTAAAAAAGCATAAAATTTTCTCAGAGGATGATTAAAATGAGATAATCGTATCAGGAACAGATAATTAACTCTAAAAGTTAAATCTTGTACTCAATATAATAGAAATAAATTAAACAAAATGAGTCTATTAAAATGAATGAATTTATTCAAATCACTGTATTGGGTTGTAAAGGAAAGAGAAATAATCTTAATTTAAGAAATTGATTTTGAGCAAATATCAATGGCCAGTTTAATTCTTTAATAGTACAGGTTTAAATCGCTTGCTTCCTTCGATAAAAAAATTAATTATATAATACCAATTAATGACTTAAGAATTTAATTATTAAAATTAGTTATTAATATAATTATAATTTTGACTGAAAAATGTCTGTAGTTTATGATTCAAATATTCTATCTCGTTTATTTAGTATTCTTTTTCCAAGACTACTTCTTGCAATTAAAAGCAAAAGATTTTCAAAAAGGAAATTTTCTCTATTTTTAAATCAGTAATTTAGATCTTTAAAAATTATTTCAAAAGACTGTCATAATTTTGATTATTGTTTTTCATAAAATTTTCAGATATTGATTTTTTAATCACTTTTGTTCTATCACCTATTTTTCAAGAAAAAAATTACATTTTTAGAGAAATAAATTCAAAAATTCCATATATTTTGTCGCTCTTAATTGTTATGTTATCATTTCACAAATATATAAACAACATTTATATACTACCTCTGTCATCAATTAGGAAATTAAGGAATTTATGAAAAAGTCTATAGTTATTTATAATTATCCATTTCTTATGAATTTGTATGGTATCATTTCTAGGAATGCACGACGATAATTCTGGTATTCTATCGTTCCTAATATCTTCTTAACATTTCCTATAAGCTTGGATAAAATCATTCAACTTGCTCAATGCTAATGACATGTGACGCGATGGTATAACAGCGTAGCTATAAATTAGAAAAATGAACTTTTAAACACATATCAATTATACTGAATTTAATAACGCTTCCTTTAGAATAAATGTTTAGTTTAGATCACTATTTTCAAGAAAGCTGGTTGGTGTAAGTGTGATTCCCAATGTTTTTTCCCTTGATTTTTCTCCCATTTTGGGCTGTAAAATTTTCATTCTTTGGTATTTTTCTGCTGTTAAATATTATAAATACTTTTCCTTTCTTTACTTTCTTTTCTACTTTATCTTCCATAAATCTGAGAGTTTTTCTCAAAATAAAAAAAAAAAATGTTTGAATATCTTGTGAATAGATCAAATTTTCTTCAGGCTCCAGCAACTTTCACTACCTGTCCTCAAACTCCTATCATATTGAAATCCCGAGTAGCTTAGCATATTGCGCAACATTGCATAACATTATATTATATCGTATTATATATGTGCACTACTAGGATTAAGCAAAATAGTTTTCCCAAACAAATCTGAAATGTTTCTTTGTTACCTTACAATTTAATTCGTAAAAATATTGCGGAAATAATCCGGCTTATTAACTCAGCCTCTAGAAGCTACTACTTCTCTCAACCACAGCATTAGTATTGCTAACTAAAAGTATAAAAATAACTTCCATTTGAATCTCGAATTTGCATACAGATACAGAACACACTAAATAAGCAAGCTAAGTATCAAACGAGATCACGTCTCCTTGACACTTAATACAAACTATTAATGAGCGGGTGGTTATTTACAAGAAGAGCATTGACAAAATTTAATTCAGTCTAACAGAATTATCTTTTAGACCGGGAAGTATTTGCGAATAGCGTAGACTTTCTATTGGGTTGGAGGAAAAGTTCTGTCGTATTTTAAATAGGCAGGTGATTTTTCTTGTAAATAAAAAAAACATCTGGCTAGTGAATCAATCGGATTTTTTTTTTTTTTTTGTTTTTTTAGCTGCTGTATAATATAAAAGGTGCCCTTTTTTACCGTTCATCATTTACTTGTAATATTTAAAGGGGAAAACATGTCGGTAGATAAAGTGCATTTACGACACTGCATTTTATATGAATTCCAAAAAGGAAGCAACGCATCTGTTGCATGTAAAAATTTATGTGCGGTATTTGGAAAAGATGTTGTAAATGTTCGTACTTGTCAAAGATGGTTTAGCAAATTTCGTTCCTGGGACCTGAGCCTCAAAGAAAGTGTTCGATCTGGACGACCATCCAAGATCGATAATGATGTTTTGCGATCCATGTTGGAAAATAATCCACATTTAACAAGTCGAGAAATTGCAGAAGAGTTTGGCATTCATCATACAACTGTTGGAGATCACATTAAATCTCTTGGGTTTGTGTTAAAGCAAAGTGTTTGGGTTCCACATGAATGAACGGAAAAGAATTTGTCTGATCGTGTAAGAATATGTTCATCACATCTGATTAGACACAATGTGGAGCCGGTTTTGGACAGGCTGGTTACTGGAGATGAAAAGTGGATTCTTTACGAGAATATTAAAAGAAAAAAATCTTACTGCAAACCAGGAACATCATCAGCAACAGTTCCGAAACCAAGTATCCATCAACGAAAAGAACTGCTTTGTTTGTGGTGGGACAGGAAAGGTCCAGTGTATTACGAGTTGCTGAAACAGGTAAAAAACATCAACGCGGATCTGTACTGCAATCAGCTGGATAAATTGAATGCAGCTATCAAAGAAAACCTGGCATTGCACCCTCTGATTATTACCTGTTCAGATCTCTGCAAAATTATCTAACGGGAAAAAAATTCAAGTCTTTTGAAAGTGTCTCTAAGGCAGTTGCTGACTATTTTAACTCCATGGATGAGAACTTCTACAAAACAGGAATTTACAGGTTACCTGGAAGATGGCAACAGGTTGTAACAAATAACGGAGCATATATAATTGATTAATATTAAACACATATTTTTATAAATGAATTCAAATATTTTCTTTAAAATACGACAGAACTTTCCCTCCTACCCAATAATAGCGTCATAAGCAATGCTATTCGCAGGATTGTCATTTCTTGTTTGTGGCAAGAATTGCTATCATTTAATTTTAAAATAGAACTATTTTTATACCTACTGTATGATTGCAATCTTCCTATACTTGTGTTTAAATCAACAACCCATTTTAATATCTCTTTAAATTGAATGAAACAAAAGAATTTAATAATATAGTAAATGAAATAACTATAGTAAATACTAGCATTCGAAAGACAAAGATTTACAAGGTCAGAATAAAAGGAATTTCTGAGCTGATAAAGGCAAATACTCATTTTCGGAACAGAACTTTCGAACTAACTTTACATTCACAAGCTAAAAAAAAATAGATAAATAAGTAAAAATAAAACCAAGCATATGATTTTGTTTTACAATCTAAATAATTATACCTCTCTAATGACCTTTCTTGTGAATACCTTCCACTAAAACAAAGCTCTATTTCTGCACTCTCTTCATATAAAATGTTATTAATCACCTATTATTGATTTAAATTGATATCATTATCATAATAAACGATTATATGTAATAACCGATAATCATCAATAATAAACGCTGAATATGATAAATAGATTAATCACCTTTACCAATTATTGTTATTAGTAACAACGGTTTGTACTAATAATAATTAATTAATCACAATGACCACAGTACCTATCTGTGAAGGGATTAATGTCAGCAAATGTAAAAACACGACATAATATTAAATTATGAAAACAAAATCAAAACATAGACAATATTGATGATTTAGTAATTTTTTTAATTCCCCCTGGCAGTGATATCGTATCATTAAATGTCGGCAAACCTGGGAAAGTGGTCTTCCCTAAACTCCCTCGCTAAAAAAAAGATGTCCCCCTCAGCCTATATAAAATTGTTGACCTTAGCTAAGACCCTGAAAGCTTTACATGACATTGGCGAAAAATAATTGACCATTAGCTAGAATTTAGCATTTTTATTTAATCCATCATATATTCCTTGGCAATTAATTCCTGGTATGTAGTTAATGGTACCCAAAACGTATTTATTATCTGTTTTAGACACATATTTTTCAAAAGATTATTATTAAAATTTCTCACAGAACTGCATTTGTAGTCGAATGTCTTTATATCAGATTTCAATTCAAATATGATAATAAATGCAATGTAATTTATGTAAGTCATTGAGTTATAAGTTATTATAGTAACATGAATGCGAAAATATAAATAATTTTACAAAACATAGCTAACCCCTTGATGAATCTGGTGTCAAATTTGATATAGGTCTACATTTTAAATGATACATTTGATCAATAAGTATTATCTATTTAGCTCATCATATTTTATAATAATCTTATTTATTTGTAATTTGAATAGATCGTGATCTGCTAGGAAATATCCCTTGATTTCTTCAAAAGAGATTTAGTTCAAAGTTTGATTTTAAAAAATCTACAAATTGGATGTTAAATCAATATACCAAATTGCATTTGTTTAGTATAAAGCATTTTAAAGCTCCGTATTCACAGACAGACAGATGTAATTAAAAAATGAGTTTTTTGTAGTTAAAGGAATTCTGAAATGTTAAGATTCGACAAAAAATTCGAATTTTTGAACAGGTACAATATTTTCAATTTTTATACTTCCTACTCGTGAAATAACCAACTGGAGTAGTTTCCTTGAGACTTTCTTGTATATTATTCAATAATGGTCTTATTCCCTACCCTAACATACTTTTCATTACATAAGCGAAAATTAGTCATAAAATATAGATATTTAACATGAAGCGAGAATTTTTTTTACTGAATGCAAATACGTAATTTGGATATCGTTTTTTGACCGAATGAAACCAAAATTTGACTAATTTATTGTCACAAAACCATGTACTGAAACTTATAGATTTAAATTCTTGCTTTAATAAGTTATTTCGCTTACATTCATACAAAGTACAGACTGACAAACTATCATATCTTAGACAAATTTTATTGGATATTTGATAAAAATCTACATAATAGATGTTAAATATATGAAGCAAATTTTATCTGTCTGGCTCTTAGCATTTTTTAACTATCGAATTTACTTATAGTCAAACAATCGAACCGACAGACTTCCTTTTAATATTGTTCCAAATAAGACAGGAATCTACAAATATAATCTAAAATCTATATACCTAATTTCTTCCTTCTAGCGTATTATACCTTTTGAGTTGGTGTATTTACATTAATGCGAAAGAACAGATCAACAAAACATCAACCCTTAAACATCTCTAACTGAAAATTTGGCAAGAATCTACATTTCAGATGATAAATCTATAAAATAATTTTTTTCTATCAAAATTTTTGTATTTGGTACTTATCGAAATTATTTGTACTCAAACAATCGGACAGACAGTAATTATTTTTAATAGATTTCGTTTCAAATACAGTAGAAAGTTACGAGTTTTTTTTTATATACCAAATTTATTCCTATCTATCGTATCGTACGTTTTGAGTTATTGTGTTTACATTCCTGCGGAAGTGCTGATCAACAAATACTCAACAGATTTGACTAGTAACTAGATAAGAATCTAACAATTTAAATGCTAAATTTGTGTCACAAATTTCATTTACTTTACTCTTTACGTTTTGTAATTATCGAATTTTTGGTAATTAAATAATCGTACTGGCTGACTTCTTAATAAAAGATTTATCTCCAAATACGACAGAAATCTACAAATCTAATCTAAAATCCATGTACCAAATGTTATCCTAGTATTAGATATCGTATCGTATCCTTTGAATTATTAGCGTACTTTGAACTATTGTGCTCACAAACAGGCAGATATAATACCAAAAACGTCTTTTTTTATTTAAGGAAGTCCTAAAATGTGGTGTTTCATCAAAATCTTGAGCTCAAATTTTTTGAGTGGTTTTTCTGTATTTTACTTATGAGAAAACTTACTTATAAAAAAACATATCTATTCACAACAAATAACGACTCTTAAAATATTTCACCATTAGACAATGATGGAGTGACTTTTTACAGAAATATAACCAGACAGGTCGGCGGATAAGGTGGGAGGTTGCTTTTGTTGCTGCTGTAATCTACTTCGAGGCTGAATGGCCACAGTAAAGCTCATCAGGAATAATCAGAAAGAATTGTGGATCTATTTTGGAATAACGGAATAGCAATGTAGCTTGCGTGGGCCAAAATCCGAATTCTCTTTTGAATTTTCTTTCGTGTTCTGCTTCACTGGGCAATCCGAAATAGCAAAAGCAATCTTGTTGTGAGCGAAGGGATTTTATTTTCCGAGGGGAATAGAAAAAAAATATATCTTTCTCCCGGAGGAAAGACTTTTCTTGATGTTGTTATCGAGTTTAAAGGTTGCCCATAGAACACTTTTTTGAATTCTACCTGTGGGGAATAGATTGAGTCTTTACAGATATAAAGAAATATGGATTATTCTTTCGTTGGGATTGTGGGTGTTTTGAAGAGGAGTAAAATAAGAAACATAATAGAAATGATTCAAGCAATAAATAAGACAATAAGAAAATTTCAATTTACGGAATTATTCTACGGCTTAAAAATGGAAATCATCCTTTTAAGAGTTTAATATAAGAGCACACAGAAAATATCTAAATACATCAACCGCTTTTGGTAACTAGTTTTTTCATCAAAAGAATTGTTATATACTGTTGATGATTAGATGTGTGCCTAAAGTGACGTTAAGCCGGTAAAGAAGTATCAATTAAAAAAATTTTGAAAATAGAATTCAAATAGCTCTCAAAGGACTAAAAATTTCATGCAATTTTAATTCAATTCAAAGCAAATTTTCGTACATTTCAAGTACACATGTTTATCCATAATGAATGGAAACTAAAAACAATGAAAGAAAATATTTTTTAAAAATAAAAGTTCAAACTTAAGAAGAAAAACCTGGAGAAAGTCTGAATTACTCAAGCAGTAGAAGCTATATAATATTACAGAGAAACATGTGTTATTCAAACATAATTA
>JAPMOQ010034913.1:0-13527 GCA_026543055.1 Argiope trifasciata | reverse complement strand
ATATACTAACATTCTATCAGAATATATACTAACATTCTATCAGAATACATACTAACATTTTTTTAAATATATACTAACATTCTATCAGAATATATATACCAACATTCAGAATATACAGTGAGCAAAAAAAGTATTTGCACGCAGATAATTTTTTGCATAAGGGACCAGAGAAAGCAAATTTGATGGTTTTTTTTAAATTATTCATTTATTTAAATAAAGCGAAAATAAAAATAACCACCTACTTTCCTTAAACAATAATCTTACACATTTTGAAAAATAAAATAATATTTTCTCATACCTAAAAAGTATTTGCAGACAAAACATTGACTGTTAAAGAAGGCATTAAATGTGAAAATTATGCAAATATTTAGCATATCAGTCCCGCAATACATTAGCCCGAATTTTAAAGTCACGTAAGATATTAACAGGAACTGAGATTTTGGGGACTTTTTGTTCAAATGGCACCGGAAACTTGTGAACTGTCTGTTGTTATCCGTGAGAAGATTATATTTCTTCACAATTCTGGATAAAGTTACCAAGGAATAAGTAAAAAAATAAATCTAAACTTTTCTAGTTGTTGTTGTCGTGTCCGTGTTTTTCACGGAAAGGGGGTGCAGTAGCTTCTGAGAGTAAAAGAGTAGAAGTCTGATTTCTAGCTCACACACACGACACAACCCTTTTTAGGGGGTGGTCGAATTCATTCATACACTCATTCATCCATCAGCAACTCGGAATTTAGATCCAAATCAGAGACCGACTCATCCCTGATTCAGTACCCCCAGAGGTATCGTTTTGTTATGGGAACTTGGAGGACTTTGCAGTCTCGACATATTTAACGTGCCCCAACTGCCATTAGCCAACACGGCGGTCTTTGGCCAAGACGAGGACAGAACCCGCGACCTTTCGGTTACGAGACAGACGCTCTACCAACCAGGCTACCGCGGCCTCAAAACTTTTCTAGTGTTTTTATGTAATTAAGAAGAAAAAAGAAACTTTCAGCAAATACTTCGACAGTAAATAAGCCGCGAATTGGGCATCCAAGAAAGCTAAATACCAGGCAAAGAAGAGCCATCATAAAAGAATCTTCAAAAAGAACTTTTCTAAGTGCTCGAGAATTGACTGCTGATGTCCTTTCAACGTCGGGAACAATACTTACACCACAAACAATTAAAAATATTCTCCATGACACAAATATTCGATTAAGAGCTCCTCGTAAAAAACCATTTATTAGTGAAAAGAATAGGGCGGAAAGACTTGAATTTGCAAAAGCTTATGTCAGCAAACCACCAGAGTTTTGGAAAACTGTTATTTTTTCCGATGAAAACAAGCTCAAAATTTTTGGCTCAGATGGTAAGAAAACTTTGTGGCTGAAGCCAAATATTTCTTTTCAAATTAAGAACATCAACCCAACTGTAAAACATGAAGGTGGTCATATAATGATTTGTGGATGCAGGTTTTTTAACAGAGTTGGGGAAATGACATTTATTGAAGGCAATATAAATGCTAAACACTATATTAATATATTGCGAGATAATTTATCGAATATTGCTCTGAAATTAGGAATTCCTAATTTATATTATTTCCAACAAGATAACGATCCCAGGCTCACTGCATATATTACGAAGTTATGGTAGCTTTAAAACGTAAATTGAAACAATTGAAAAAGCCACCACAATCACCAGCCCTCAATCCGGTTGATAATTTATGGCATATTTTGGATGTGAAAATAAGGAAAAGGAAAATTTCTAACAAATCAGAATTTAAGCAACTCTTACTGAAAAATGGCTACAAATCAGCAGTGAAACATTTCACAAATTAATAAAATCAATACCCAGACGATTAAAAGCTGTAATTGAAGCAATGGGCATGCATACTAAATATTATCACTGTTTTTAACTTATAAATAATTCCTCTATTTCTACTCTTATTGCTAGTGTGCAAATATTTTTTTGGCAGTACAAATGTTACTTTTTTTGTTCTCATATTTTAAATATAATTATTAAATCAGATATTAAATATGCTTATTTGTTTTGTAAAAGTGTTGGTATTTTTAATTTTTAGTAGTTTTTTTATTTATTTATATGTATGCTACAATAAATTTACCTGGTGTGCAAATACTTTTTTTGCTCACTGTATATACTAACATTCTACCAGAATATATACAAACATTCTATCAGAATATGGACAAACATTCTACCAGAATATATACAAACATTCTAACAGAATATGGACAAACAAGCTGAAACATCTAGCATTGTTCCGAAAGAAATTCTCAAGTTTCGTATTAAAAAAAGGGTACTTACGTATTATCCCGTCGACCCGCCAACAATGTGGCAAACGCGCCAAATTTCATTTTGGCGGCCAAAGATTTTTCATGTTTTTCAAACTAGTTTTGGCCCGATGGCGATCTATTGGCGACCGTTTGTCAATTTGGCGAAAATGGTCGACGGGATAATACGTAAGTACCAAAAAAAAGTTATAACTTAATTAGCTGTTCTCAAAAACTTCAATAAACCATTTTTATACTTCATTCCTATGGTTCATTAAAACCCCATTTTTGAGCAAAAATTTAATTTTCTTTACTTTTAATGATTGGAAAAAAAAAGTATATTTAATACTAACATTTGTCAGAAATCCAGCACGTCTATTACAATAATCGTTTCAAATAATTTATTTTTATTGAAAAAACTTAATCTACATAAAATATTATACAACTCAAACTTTATTTAAAGTCTGCATTTTTTCAATGTATAAACTTAAAAATTTGTTTTCAGCCGATAAAAAATATTTAAAAAATAAAACGAAATTATCGAAACAATCATCATGCCAAAATCGTTTGCATTTATTTAATATTCATCAAACGTTTACAAATTTAAAAAAATTAAAGGAAGAATAAAGTAATTAAATTGGCATCGTTGAAAAAAATAAATTTAGAATTTTAAGATGGTATTAAAAATTTTCTTTTCGAATAATTTGATCTGAAAATACTGCTGTCAAAAGAAAAAAAAATTGTAAATGTCTGATTAATTGAACACTTAAATAATTATCACTTTTTGGAAAATTGTGAGTGTTTTTTTTCTTGTCTATACTTATAATAAAGCTCAATGTGAGTGTGTGTGTGTGTGCGTGTGTGTGTGTGCGTGTGTGTGTGTGTTGGCGCTCTACAGGCCAGACTGTTGGATCTACAGCTACCAAATTTGGTACATGTATACCTTGGAGGTCTGGAATGTGCACCTCTGAGCCCTCTTTTCGAATTTTTAATTAGAGTTTGAATTAATTAAAATTTAAGCGAAATTTCGACGTTTTTCCGCCATAACTTCCGAAAATATGATCGCATAAACATGATTTTTACATCAATTTAAAGATTAAAAAATTGGCCTTCTAATGGTATCAGTGTTTTAATGTAAAACTCAAGCTTCTATTTTTAACGAATTTTTAAAGAAATATTTTAACTATGTTTTTTTAGCACGTGACTCGATAAAATAAAAGAAAACAATGACGGAAGTTCAAATAATAATTAAAAAAAAACTCATCATAAATCAAGTCTAAAGAAATGACACTTTTAGCACGTGACTGGATAAAATAAAAGAAATATAAAATGTGATATTTTCTTTAAAAAATAAATGCAAAGCAAAGGTTACTACAATCGTTTGCAATATCTATATCATTAACTCAATAAATCTTCTTTGTTTACGGTAAACCTGATTGAATTTAGACAGGATATGCATTGAAATCCCGACTTAATGGCATATTTATGTAATCGTTTGCAATATCTGTATCATTAATTTAATACTTTTTTCCCTTTCTCGCTTTCTTTAAAAAAACATAATTAATATTTTGGCAACATCATCGAATTTTTTTTTAATATTTTGGAAGCATAACCGATGGTTAAAACTGGCTGATTATGAAATTAAAGAATATTACTAGGCAAAGGTGTACTTTTAGAACTTTCCGTCCATCATCTTAAAGAAAATATTAATTTCAGGTCAATCAATGCCCGGAATTACTTCAAGGCTAATGAATAAGTGATTTAATTGAACATTTTAGAACGCTTTACTCATGGCGAACCAGCTGGTCGCCCAAGGCGGCTAGTGTTAAATAAAGGAAAAAGTTAAATTCAATTCAAGATCGAGTCATTTCACTTTAGTTGTTTGAGGAATGTGAAATATACACACTATTTTTTTACAATTACTTTTATATTAAATTTGCAACTATTTAAGCTGCATACAATCCTTAAAAACATGCAGTATGTTTCCGATATTTTTTTAATAATATTAAAAACATGTTTTGTCTTTTTTTTTCCAGAACATTGAAACTTTTAGCTATATCGGAGGATACGTCGGGATGTGGCTTGGAATATCCCTCGTTGCAGTGTACGACTTTTTAGACACTCTAGTGGTCATATTAAGATATCCGTGTCGTCAAATATTGCAAAATAGAGTAAAAAAATTCAGGGTAGACCGTGTTCGAAAATTGTAAGAAAAGATGATGAGCAAATAATATTGAAATATTTTGAACATTTAAAGTAATTGCATTGCAATTTTTGAACATTTAAAGCAAGAAATTATATTAAATCGTTGTTATTAATGTGTTTCAATGAATAGAAAAATATATAATATTTGTACACTAATAAAAATCTACAATTTTTGCCTGATCTTCGTAGAATTTGAGATACATTCTTCAAGGTCATTGAAGGTCATTTTTCGACCCATGTTTTTCAAAACAAACGGAAAATCACAAATTTAAAATTCAAAAGTAATTTAAAAATAAAGAACATTTGTTGTGTGTGTGTTTTCTATTATACATTTTGAAAATTTTATCGAGTGAAAATGAATTTTACCCATCCTATATTTAAGAAAATTGCATTTTTAATATAAATTTCATTTTCATACAGTTTTTTTTCTTTATTTTTAATAATAGTTATAACTTAATTTAATATGTAATCTATAAAATGTTGTTATTACAATAAGTTATAAAGAATGTTAACTACTTTTATTTTTTCATGTAATTATTTAACCACGTGCTTTTACAAAAGATTTTTAAAAAATTGATTTATTCGTTTTGTGCTTCCGTTTTTATTTCGTTGCATTTATACTTAAAATTAAAGCATGATTTTTGTTATTTCATATCATAACTAATAATGTTTTCCCGTTATTTCAAGAAATAACAGATAATTCTCTATCTGTTATTTTAGGAAACATTTAGTAATTCTATGAAATGATGGATTACTATACATTATTTAATTTGCAATCGTTGTAAATTTTTGATCATTTTATTAGTGATTCTATTAAATTCTTCTAATCTTATCAAAAATTGCATAAATAGTGTTCCAAAATTAAATTAAATATCAATAGTTTAACAGCTCTGTAAACTAATATTCTATGCGAATAAATGAATGCTAAAGGCAGCTAGTACAAGACAAAGGGAAAGTATTATTAATAAAGTTTCTATGTTAAATGAAATATTTTACATCCAAGAAATGATTAATGAGTAAAACTGCATATTTTTTAATTCTGCAATTAATTAGAATTTTTTTTTATATAATAGCATTTCAACTGAAAAAAGCTTATTTGTATTAAGTTTAGAAGTTAAGTTGAAGTTGGCATTAAGTATAGAAGTTTAGTTTGTTAAATTAAGATGTTAAGCTTCACAATTTGAGAAAATAAGGACATTTTTCAGTTATAATATATTTGCGCTATTGACCGGAACAATCCGTATATACTGCTAAATCATTAAAGTTACATTACCATCCTTAGCTAATCTTTACTAATATATAAATGTGAAAGTTTGGATACTTGGATGAATGTTTGTTAATACATCACGCCAGAACGGCTGAACAGAATTGGATGAAATTTAGCACAAAGATAGATTACAGTTAGGAATAGAACATAGACTGCTTTTCTTTCTGGTTCCTTGAGTGGTTCATTTTTTATTAATTAAAAACTGACTTTCGCGCCAAAAAGTTGTGACCAAATCCCGCCAAAGATGAGTGAGGCTCTAATTTTTTTTTCTAACAGAATTGAAGTTTTTCGACTGATTATTTCAAACGATTCTATTTATTATCTTTGGGTATGATGTATTTAAAATCAAATGTTGTTAATTGATCGATCTTTCGGATTCATTCCGAAGTACTTTTGAATTAAAATAAAACCGAATAAAGAAAATAAAAAATTTCTAACCTGCATTGCGTTACCGCAACTGGCGTAGAAAAGTCGCGCATTTTTGTTGCCCCGATTGGCGTTGAAAATTCATGCGCAGTGTGTTCTGATTGTCGACAACTATATTTTGTATGGAATGGTCTAAATCGCAACAACGGAGCTGCTTTGTATTGTAATTGTCAACTGACTGAAACTTCGCTTTATTTTTGTGTGTGCGTGCTCTTGTCTACTATATTTCCAATTAGTGTGTAAATAGCTTTTCGCACATCCTACTTAATCTGTCTTGGTAATTTGATGGAAATTTTCAACATAACATTAAGTAAACAAAAGATTGTTCTCAAAAAGGTGTACTGTAAATTGATTGCTGCTGGTAACTTTTTCATTGTTGTTGCGTAAGAAGGAGTGTGTTGTCAAAACAAATTCAATGTCACAATCATTATGGGAGGTTTGAACTTGCCTTTCAGCTGTTTGTTGTGTTTGGATGAAATATGCGATTTTTTTAATATCTTTTTAATAAATTTGAAATTTTTTTGCTTATAAAAGGTATAATGGCAGGAGAAATTTGGAAAAGAGAAACAATGAAGATTTTGTACTGAGATTAACATGTAAATTTGCATAAAGATGGGTATTTCTCTCCTACTGTTTTTTTTTTTAATTATTTTATATAATTATGCTAGGATTTTTTTAACATTTTTCCTTTAATTTAGAGCATGAATTATATCACTCTGATTCATTTCATAAAAGAAGAAAAAATCGTGCAAGGAAGTTGTGCATTCTCGAGCTTTGATCTCGGGACCATTGGGTCCATAGCCTCGTAACATAGACCTTAGACAAAAGTGTACACTCCATTTTAAAGTTGTTATGTGTCTTATAAACTTACCACCCCATTATTCTCCCTCCAATGAGTTGTATGTGAGATGAACGATGTTATCACCCCAAGCGTTTTTTTTTTTTTTTCCTAACTATAAAATTTTAACCTCGCCAAGCGTTAGGGTGAATTTTGCTACCGGTTGAGGGCGCCCCGAAGAATGCGTTAGTTTGTTCAGAGCCAGGTTCACCAATGTGCACTCTTGGAGATTCGAACTCAGAACGTTAAGGTTCATAGAAGCGTGACATAATCCCAAGACACAAGTGCACACTTCGGTCTGGAAATTGTTATACAGTTTATGAGCCTGTCACCAGAAAGTGTTACTAGTGCGACAGTGAAAGCTAGAATGATGGTTAAAGAATAGTAATTCCTTGACAGATTTTTCACACTGTGTACCGATTGCCACAATTGTTGTACAACGAAATACGCAGATTTATTTTTTGTATAGAAAATTATGAAGTCACTAATACCACAGGTTGATTGTTTTACTCATCAATCATATTGCAATCGTTTGTAAATGGTAACTAGATTGATACTTGAAGATGAAGAATCGCAGTTAGGAAAACGAATAGTCAGTCAAAAAATATAAATACTGTCTATTTCAAAAGCTTCTAAAAATCATAAACTGATTTTCCTTCTTCTGGATATATTATCAGATTACATTCAACTAAAATTTAACGAGCCTCTTTCATAATGAGTAACTCGCCTAAAGAAAGAAACAAAATGTAAAAAAATATGGCTCCCTTGAGATGCGCAGAAAGAATCATGGGGATACATCATGGTATCAAATGCAATTGGCTTGTATTTCGAGTCTCAATTTGCGTTAAGCACCTGTTTGATGTCACCCCTTATTTTGCTTGGAATGATTAATCTACGGCCTTATATCCTCACTGAACACAATTCCAAAAGGGGTTAATCTGCGATATTTATCTTTAGCCAAGTATACGGGAGGCTAAAGACGGATTTCACGTACACCGGAACCGCTTACACGGTGGTTCTTCGGTGGAATCGGGCCTTGAACCTGCAACGCTCCAATTCCGAAGCCGAGACCATACTACCACAACACCGCGGCCTATATATCTTTCATATATTTTCTCAGGTACACTGTTCATGTGCATGAGATTTTTCGATTACAAATTAATCTGTAATAATTAGAAATCAGATATGTTAATACGATAGTAACAGACCTATGCGGGCATTCCTTTTAGTTAATATAACAGTCTTCAAAATGTAATAAATAAAGCTATCGGCTTACCTCCAATTCTAAATCTTCTTAGGAAACTGCGTTTGTTTATCATATTGCTTCAACACTCCGGAGATTAAGAACTTCGAACTCAAGTTCTCCGTGATAGATTTCTCAATTCGCCAAGTCCAATTCTGGATTTCATTTACCAAAAAAACTTTGATTTATTAATGTCTAAGTTGAGACATAGTATTCTCGGGCGAAATAACATGGTAGCTATAAAAAAAAGATCATCACATTTAAAAGATTATTACGCAGCAAATTAAATCAGCTCCGTAATTATTGTGCTTCTACGAACAGTTGGCATCGATCGAAGTTTAAGTTCTCAGACAAAACAAAACATTTCGATTGCCTAAGAAGTGATCACGTGATGAACTCGTGAAGAGCAAAAGCCTTGCCCAGGTTTCTGGTATTTGTAATCAATACATTCCGTAAATCAGTAAGAAAAGAAAAAGTTTGAGTTGATTTCAAATTTCACTTCAGTTCCGTATGAACTATACTTATGTGTACAGCCGACCACCCCGCCACCACTGAAAATAGCAGTATCGACAGGATTTGTTGTGGTCGACCGCTGAATAAGTATTGTCCAACCTTACATTGACCAAACAGTCAAACTGACATTCCTTTCGGGATAGTAAAAAGCTGCCTTTCTCCCCATCTGCACACTTTCAGACAGTTGGAATGAAACTATGCATCTTTAGCATCATATCCTTCAGGGTTTTGAGATGACCTGGTACCATCAGTACTGTACTTAAATCATTATTTATAATCTAGTATGAGCTATACTGGGTTATTTATAGGATGTGTTATTTATGTTGGGATGGTTATTTATGTTTTATTTTATTTATAAACGAGCGTTTCATTTTATTTTTTCTTAACTTTTTTTTTCTCGTAATCTTTTGTGAAATTTTGTTGCAAATTTAAGTGTTTGGGGAATGTTTTGTTTTTTCAGTTGCAAATTAAGAGACTTCCTGTTTAAAATTTCAGCATGCCTTCTATTGCGTTTAACTTTCGCAATAGAAGGCATGCTGAAATAATTTCCGATAAATACATTGAAACGTTAAGTATTTAGTTATTTTTATCCCAGTTTTGTAAATAACATCTTCAGTTTCGATTCAAATAAATAATTCCCCAAATAATATTAATAAACTGCGATAAAACAATGAAATATTTGTGCTGTTTTAAAACGAAGATATCGTTTGATTTTAAAGGAAATAGAATGTTAAAGTTTCTTTATCTACAATTCTCAACTTCTGAGATAAATTGACAATAAAAAATAGGGCCTTGGTTGTTAATCCTTTACACTTAGATGGTGCCTCTTGCTCACCATGCAAGATGGTGCATTATTTTGGCGTTTTATTTATTTATTTTTCAATTTTTATTGTTAAAAATGCTTACAGAACTATAAGAAGATGCAGATTAATTTTTCAAAGAAATTCGAACTAAAATTATTATAGATATTTACTTTTCATAATAATAAGTAAACTTTCATAAAGAAAGTATTTATGCATCGAATTTCTTTTCCGAAGCTGAAGATTTAATTTCACTCTTCTTTTAATTTGCCGTCATTTATACTGTTATTTAAGTGATTTACACCTAGTTACCTTTTTAACAACATAGAAATATTCCAGCCAGATTCTTTGGTGAATGCAGAACATTTTTTTCAATAATCAGTAAAAATCAAAATTAAATTTTAAAATATAATTTGATAAAATTCTTCACTTTTATTTATCACATAAATTCTCTTCTTTTTTTCGTAAGCCAATCTTTCTTAGTATGCTTTCAATAAGGCACATTTTGACAGAAAAGTAAAATAATTAAAAAAAACTGATAATTTTCTTCCTTCCGGTTGCTTTTTCATATAAAACTCTCTTTTTTTCCTTTACATAATAACTTTCTTGTCAATTATCACAATGAACAATGGATTCATTACTATCAATTTTATCAATTGCTCATAAATTATTTCATCAATTCTTCATCAATTATTTTATCGATTATTTCATCAATTATTCCATCAATTTCATCAATTATTTCATCGATTTTATCAATTATTCATCAATTTTATCTATCATTATTTTATCGATTATTCAATTTTATCGATTTAGTCAATTATTCATAATAGTTTTTATTTCTTTTTAAAAGTTTAACCTAGTAATATCTCCAAACGACTGATATTACTAGGTAATCAATAAGTGCATGTCTAGATAGCATTATGTATGTTTAAAAATATATCTTCTAACCAAAAGATTCGATTAGTTTTTGAATTTGAGGTGAAATATGGGCACTTCAACGTGAGTGTTTTTCCAAATTACCTTGAACAAACTTGACATTTTTTCATTTTATAGTTGTTTAAGTGTTACTATTTGGTTAGCATATTTCATGAATAGTATCTGAAGCTTTGGTGTTTTACTGTTAAGAACTGATCACTGGTTATGATTCATGATGATAAATTCATTTTTTTTTTTTTTTACATATTTTAACATCACACGAAAAAATATGTAGACTGGCAACGTGAAAGTAACTGGCGTTAAGTTATTGTACAAAAAATGCCAGTAAATTTTGCTATTATCTCTTCAAATGCAAATGCGAAATTTAAAACTATATTAGGAAAAGTATTTGACATAAAAAACAATAACAAAAACTTCCTACTTAATATCTAATAAGTTTAAAACTTGAAATCCTTCTAATCATTCTCATAGAAGTCTGCCAGTGCATATACGAAACAAAATTTGTACCATTAAATATCTTCTTACAGAAGCTGTAGTATAGCATATTTATATTTTAGCATATTTAATAATTTTGTACAAATAAACAACAATTTAGGGAATGAATTGGAAATAAATATTACTTTTTTTTTCTTATTTTTACACATAGATTGCAAAAAGACAAAATCATAAGCTAGTTATGTTTAAAATTGCATTTTAAATATTATTGTTCCAATTTATTTATTTCCAATACTTTTTGCTAAACATTATTTTGCATTAAAATAAATTAAATAAACATATAAAAATTAATTCACTTTCTTTTTTTTAGAAACACGACATTTTATGAAGAAAAATAATCTAAAAATCAATCTCAAACATTGAAAATATTATATATTATTTTGATAGATAATTTATTGCTTTTTAAAGTTAAATAAAATTGTTTTTGAACTCCATTTTGAATAACTTAAGTAATTTAAAATGGCGTCTAAAAATAGTTGGATCTTAATGAAGTATATGTTATGAAACAACCAGTTTTCAATTAAGTAGTTTCTCAATATCACCAGAAAAACAAATGAATACTACATTAAAATAAATAAAACAGTATTAATTTATAATTATGATAAAACTTTTAACATTGATTAATTCCTCCAAAAAATTTCATTATCCAATTTAGTGGTCTTTTTTAACAGTAAAGTTGGTCATTTTATAAAGTGCTGCCATCTTCTCGACTGAAATGAAACTAATCTGTTAGAGAAGTAAAAATTAGTTTAATCCCTAACATTAAATTCAACTTAATTGTAAACTGCCTTTATTGAGATATTTCGTTAATTCTAGTCATAGTATAAATATTGGAATAAAATTTGATGAAATTCACAGTCTCAAATCCTTCCAATCTAGGCCTGCAGGTGGGGGTGGGGTCTTATTTCTGTACTCCACAGCTTGGCTTGTGAATATAAGATTGACATTAATAAGATGATGGGATTTAGTAAATATTTCAGACGCAAAAATTATAAATCTGCTTCGAGTTATGTAAAATTATTTAAGAGAAGATCTTCGCTCCCTTAATAAAATATTATCTTTAACCTTTCGTTATATTTTATCATCTTTAATATCATTTTCGCTATACTTAGAACGAAAAGAAAAACTTAAAGAGTTAACTTTTAGCTTCAACTTTTTTTAACTTATAGGAAAAGTTTTTAATGTAAGCATGGTTTTAATTTTGAAGGAAAATTTTATGTACACTCTCAATCGTCAGAACATTCTTTTGGATCATTGAATTCCGAAGAGTGTATTTTGTAAAAATGTTTTTTTTTTAATTATTCTTAATTTAGTTCCATTCATTTTTACATATAGCAATACATGTTACTGTGAATTAGGCACTTTAATGTCTATACAAAGTAAATTTTATAAAGTATTTTAAAAGTGGAAATCAGAAAAATAATATATAAATCTAGTATTAACGGGATTATTTATTTATATCAAATTTTCAGTTGACTAAAAAAAACTTTCATTACAAAAGTAAATTCCAAAGTTATCGATAAAAAAAATACTAAAAACTAATACGAAATTGAAAACAAGTGTAATAAACCATTATTAGGAAAGATAAGTCTTTATAAACTTTTAGATTTTTTTTTCCTAATTTTATTGGACCTATCAAAACCATTTGATTGAAGAATACTTTCTCTCTCACTTTTTAAAACCTTTTTCCAATCACATACCTCCCATTCCGTCTACCTTTATCTTTTCAAATTAACTCCTAGATCAGAAAAGTAATTAGACAATATGGAGTTCACCCTCCCTCTAAATGTACAGATTATATTTCCAATTTTTCAAATCTAGACAATAGAAAACCAGTAATGTTTATTTGACTTTTTTTAATAGTAACAATTTCGGTCTTTCTCCCTTAGGTATTATTACTACTAAGGTATTAGACTTAATCATTTTATCAGTTTTGATATTTTTCAACCATGCTATTGCCTCAAATGTTATTAAAACATCACCGATAACTTGAAGATTGGTTTCTACAAAATGTATTAATTTAAATCCGTAAAGATAATTCATCTTTCTTAAGCTTCCTTTCCCAAACACTAGTAACCAACAGCTCTAAAATAGCTTTCGAAAAAGGAGCAACTTGATAATTCTTTATAACTTCTTTGTCACTAATAAAAAAAGGAATCAAAAAATAATTAAAACTATTTAATGTAATTTTTAAAGTGCTTGTGTTATTTTTATTGCATTCATAAAACCACACTAAGCAAATTAACCCGAATGAAAAATCATGTTACATTGTAGGTCATAAAATTTTTCCTTATCTATACTTATAATAAAGTTCAATGTGTGTGTGTGTGCGTGTGTGTGTGTGTTGGCGCTCTACAGGCCAGACAGTTGGACCTACAGCTACCAAATTTGGTACATGTATACCTTGGAGGTCCGGAATGTGCACCTCGGAGCCCTTTTTTCGAATTTTTAATTAGAATTGGAATTAATTAAAATTTAAGCGAAATTGTGACGTTTTTCCGCTATAACTTCCGAAAATATTATTGCACAAACATG
>JAPMOQ010034910.1:0-27632 GCA_026543055.1 Argiope trifasciata | reverse complement strand
ATCTATTTTGTGTTCAACGTTTCTAGAAAATTTCAACAAAAATGAAAATGAAAAAAAAAAAACCCCGCCAGACGATTCATGATTTATGACAGCAGTCGTTAAAGTAATGAGTTCGGAAAATTTATTCCTACATTTTAGTTCTAAAAATGCTCTAGAATAATCAGTGGAATGAATTTTATGCTGATTATTTCGCAGTGTGTTACTTGAAAAATGATTTAATCTCCACATTAAAAACTCTTTTATGGCAGATAATTAATGCATTGTGAAAAAAAAATTAAAACAAATATGTTTTTACTTTATGTTTGAAGAGCTGAAAAGGTTAAATCTTAAGAAAGAAACATGTCTAATACTTTTATTATAAATAATGAAGGAATAATAATGAGAGAAGAAAAATATATATCTAATAAAGTATGATAAAGGTATAAAATAAGATTGAAAATTCCACATTGAGAGAAAAAAGTCTAATTTATAAATATAATCGATGAACAAATATCTTTTAGAAGACTGCACATCTCATTAAATTAAAAAACTCTTTAGACTTTTAACAAGCTTCAAGTTAAAAAATCAAATTTTTTTACTAATTGATGAATGAATTGGATAATATGTGTGATAAGTAATAAATGTAATTAATCTCATTGCATCAATTAATTCATTTTTAAATATTTAAATTTTATTCATTAATTTCAAAAAGAAACGGAATGTTTGTACGTCTGTTTTAAAGAAATAATAAATTGTAGAAATGCTTCTATAGATTTTTTTTTAAAAAAATGAAAAAAAAATATGTATTAGATTTTTGGCACTAAAATTTAAAAATCTCTTATTATAAGAAAATTTACACGTTTAATAAATTGAGTCTATTTGTAAAAAAAATATCCAAAGTAAATTCGAAATACTAATCTGTCCAACTAAAAACCATTTTGAATTCGCCAACTGACACTAAGGTGCCCAGTTGAGATATAAAAATCATTCACTTTTAGTTTAATAATTTGAATGATTTTTTCATTTATAGATAATTGCATTTATATATAAGTTACAAGCTTTAATATTTTTTTAAATTTGCAAATTACAAAATCATTAAATATCAATATAATTTCTACCTATGCTATAAAGGGTTTATTATATTAAGACAATATATAAATGTTAAATCAATTCCAAAATAATTCATTTTCAAGCTGTTAAATCAATTCTTCAAATTACACTTCATATGAAATAGGCTAGCCTCAAAATATAAGAAGTAAAAATTTGCTCCTTACATTTTTTTTTTCAATTTGAAAAGCTGAATTTATGAATAATAAATACCAAAGTCTCAACATTATTTCTTTATTTTAGTAAAGGACGATTTTAATTTTTAAAAAGTGTAAACCCCTATTTTCATTTATAATCCTTTCTCTCTAATAACATCCAAGGGAAGTAAAAGAAATTTACAAAATTACTATATATACATTTTTTCTTTTATAATATTCTATTAATTTATTTTATAATAGTAAGAGATTAAAAGTATAAAAAAAATTCAAGTGTTTTAAAGTACATTTCCCGAGAAATGGCTCAGTCTTAAAATATACGACATTACAATTTTCCTTCTTGTAAATTTTTTCTTCCCATTGGAAACCTTAAAGGAACAAAAATACATTTTTTCATTGTTCAGAAAAATATTTTTGACCCAAATTAAAAGACATATTACTTCCGAAAATCTATAAAAAGCATACCTCCATTTTAACGAGAATGACTTCTGTATTATCAGCGTATAAATCCCCTTTTGCCTGTCAACGTGCTGCAGTTTTTCATGGCATTTTCCATTTTTTCTTTGGATTTAGAAACTCTGTAACGAGACTGACATTACACGATGCATCTGATAAGACTAATTAGTGAGCTTGCTCATGAAATCGAGGTAAAAGCAGACTGGTAAAAAAATTCAAAAATCGTTTGTAGCATAACCTTCTTCTGAAAGTGTTTCATTCGCTGTATGTTCTTTGTCACGAATTTGAAAGATGAAATTTATAACTGAACAGGGAATTCTTTTCCGTTTGATAAAGAGTGCACACATCATTATTTTTTGTTGATGACAAATGACTTGTGTTTTATCAAAACTGTAACTTTTTTTTCAGAGGAGGATTATTTCGTGGGTTTCTTTATATTATTGTTTCAATGCCAGATAAAAATAGGATAGGAGTCAAAGAAATGGAACTTGAATATTTATTCCGTATTATATTTTGATTATAAAGATAATAATTTTTATTTTTATTCATATTTAAAACTATTTTTAGATTAGAAAAAATTTGTATATATATATATATATATATATAGTTAAGATATTTTTTACTATACTAATCTGAATTCAGCATTCAATAGTAAATAGTAGACATGTCAATCAGCATTGCAAAGATGTTTAGAATAGAACTAATATGAAATAAAAGTAATTTCTAAATTTGAACAGGTAATCCTTTGCAAATTTAGCAATAACTCCAAATTTTATTTCAAAAACTCTTTTGAAGGACAATAAAACTGTTCAAACATCCCATACCCTGAAAAATTTTATTTTATAGAATTATTGTTTTATTAAGTTTGTTTGTGGGATGTTTCTTACATTTAAGAAAATCAGCATCATTCATTTTAAATGTCTGGGAATTCCTTATAAATTATTTTAAATTCATTCCTTTCCAAATGATGATATTTTGTTTCTTTGTAGAGCAAGAAAATGTTTTTCTGAATAAATGAGTGTTACAAAAGAAATATTTATAATTCAATGATTTTATTTAAAATAAATTAATTTATTAAAATCTAATTTCTTAATTAAATATTTATATTGAAAATGGTGAAATGGAAATGCTTTTCAATTCTGCAAAATTTGTCATCCAATAGAAATTAGTATTTGTATTTGTAGTCAATATCTTTTTGAAAGGAATTGATTATTATAATTACTTTTTCTTAGCTTATTAAATTAAAAAAAATAGTTACTTATAAATCTTCATTTATTACTCTATTAAAAATTATAATGAAAATAATGAATTTCTCATATAAATAAAATTACCTTGCAATAAAAAAATAAGTCTTCAAAGGTACATATATGTTTACGAAAATGACACTCACGGCAATATACTTTGAAATGTATTTCTAGAACACCTATGTTCTGATTAGTAAATTCTAAACATGCAAAATCCTGCTATTACAATACAATCTTTTTTCTCTGTTTTTCATCAAATAATAAAAATGGATGTGTCTGTTGGTGCTCTATAAGCTAGACCACTTGACCAAAAGCAGCACATGCGTACTATGGCGGATCGAAATGTGAACTTGGAGCTATATTTTTGAAATTTTGTTTAGAATATTAATTAATTCAAAATTAAGAGAAATCATGAAAACAGAATTAATCAAAATGAATCGAAATTTTGACGTATTTTCGGAAATGATTTTCACAAGAATTGGAGAGAATATAATTTTAACTTTTTTAAAAAATTGTAAGATAGTATCTCCTTAATAATACCGAGAAATCTTACAAAGTTTTTCTGATTCTCATACATTTTTGAATTTTTTTCATTTAATTTCCAACAAAAAAATATATTGTTATTATGAAATTCAAATTTATTCATGGTTCCATTTAATAATTTAATGGTATGATTTCTTACAGAAGGAAAATTCTTTTTTGCTTCTTATGTAGTTTACGAAACGAGTAAAAAAATAAAGATTCCCTAATGCGAAATTGGAAGATTCTGAAGTACACTTTTAAGGTTTTAATAGCATTATGATGTCTTATGATTTTTTTCCTTTAGTAAGATTCATGTATTCAATGAATAGAACATGAATGAGATACTTAAAACAACATGAATTTAATGACCGATTATCAATAGAATCATGGATATGTAGTTAGATTCAGACGATTTAAATGAAATTAAGGTATCCGCCAACGTTGAAAACACTGGTATTCGACCACATTGGCGATTTTTTTAAAAAAGTGTTATTTCCTGTGATTCAGACGTTTCTCTTTCCAAAACAATTTGTTTTTTCTTAGAAAAGGAAGGTCTAACCTATTATCCAGTGGAATTTTAAGTAAAATTTATTTTTCTGCTAAAATTTGTCTTTAACTTCAATTTTAATTTTCATAAAAATTATCCACCATTAACATGATATCTCAAAAACTAATAGAGGTATTAACATAAACATTTCAGCGTGAGTTTTAAATAATATGGGCAATGAAATGAACCAAAAGTTTGATTGGTGGTGAAATACTTTTTCTGTTATAAGTGTTTTTAGAAAAATTAAGTTGCGAATTTATGGAAAAAATGCATATATATGTATATTTTTACCTGTAATTTCTTTGCATCTCAAAATGTTTCTTAGCTTTCGGTTCATTTCATTCATCATTATATTCTGTAACGTGTGTACAAAGAAAAATAGGATTGTTGCATTACAATTTTGTGTAGAGTGTTAACCGTTTTGGTTAAATTTCACTAAAATTTACCACAAATTTTCCTATTTCTAAAAAAATATTATATTCTCGAATAATATTTTTGTATTTATAGTGTTAATAATTCATAATACAGCTAAAAACCAAAAATTGTTTTTAAAAAATCTTATTTCACAAAATTTTTACTTCGAACGTAGTCGGTTACCTTAAATATTCAGTATTGCTGACGAACCAGCTGGCTGCCAAATACTAATTAAATACTAATGAACTAAATACTAATGAATCGATTGTAATTGTAATAAAGTAATTACTAATTAATTTAAAATAAACTAAATTTGAGGGGACTAGTTTTGAATAAAATATTTTGATGTTTCTCGGAATATTCTTTTCAATTTACCGATTCTTCAATTATTTGGAAACTTATCTTTCATTACCAAAACATAATTTTTTTATGTATAGAATATATAAATTGCAAAATTTATGCATGAAAAAATCCACACTGGTTCTCTTTGTGGTATAATAATAATAATAAAAAAACTAGGAAGAATCCTTGTTCAGTAATATTTTCTATTGATCTTAGTTTTCCCTAAGGGGAACTTATCAATTGTGTCTAATTTGCTGAAACTTAATTATTGTAAAATGATTATTAATTTACGATTTTAATTTTTAATTTCTATAACACATGAAAAGTGGTAAAATTTTATAGATCAAACAAGTTGTATAGAAGAGAGTTCAATCTAATTTCAATGAGGTTCAATCTTTATATTACATTAAGTAACTTTTGAGGTATTAAAAACCTTTATATAAAAAAATGAATGAATTAATTAATGACAATAAAACATCAAATAAAAAATTCTGTCGTTTTTTTTCTTCAACACATAAGTACATGAAATTTTTAAATGCATTAAACACCCACGCACATGCTATGCAGTATACGTATAGCTATGTGTTACAAATAGGTGAAAACAGCTCTTTGCATTACTTTTTTTTGCACCTTATGGGATTAAATTGATTATTGGATGAAACCAGTTCCTGCTTGTGGGATAAAGCCATAATACATTAAGATGATTTGTGTGTCATTAAAATACTGGTTCCTGAAATTATCTGACTTTTCTAAAAATAAAGCAATTTTTCCAGGTTTCTGATGCGCTAAGACAGAAATATTTCAATAATAAATAAAAATTATCAATGAGATCGTAATATCCACTTTCATTACGGTAATAATGATAATACGAGATTAAATGTCAAATCGATATATTTTTTTCTCAATCAATTCTTTTTTTTTCCTCATTTACTATATAAAGTATTTCTACTAATTCAAAGCGTTATTCAAAGCTTAGAGGGAAAAAAATTGAAAAATTCATATTTTAATTGGTAATGCTAGTTTTACGGCAATATTAGCATCATATGCACTTAAGTTGTGTGAATAAAATTCAAAGAATCTAATACCTTTCGCTTTAATATTTTAGGAAACAACCTTTCGAGACATTTTTAATGGTGAGTAGAATCACCAAACTAGAACATTTGCAACGCTTGAAATACAGTTTTTCTTCCTTACAAAAACGGAAATTTTAAACCACTCCATAAACCTTTAAATACTCACGGATTATATTACTTCCAGTAAATGATTTATATTTTTCATAATAATAGCAGGCAAGTCAACGAACTTGTTATACCAGCAATTTTGTTTTTCATTTGAAAAATGGACCTGAGAAGAAAGCCATGATTTATGGCACTCTAAGTGAATTTTATCTTGGAAAATTTTTCTAGGCAACTTTTTAACGGTAGTAATCGTTCAACCTTTCAATATGAATAGTTAGTGCTGGTTTATACATGACAGACTTTCCAAAGGAATAAAACCTGTATAAATAATTACATCTTTTCAACATGGAAAAAATAAATATCGGTTAATTTACCGACGAAAAAAATGACTGGATAACATGATCACGTACGGCTGCTTGGAATTAACATAGCAACTGTGAATAAAATATCACGTTACTGGATTTATAGTAGTTTTGGTTATTCATATTTGTTGAGAAACAGTCTGCAGATTTTATTGAAAAATGATATATTAACGATATTTCTTTTACTGATGATTTTCTTAAATTTGAAATTCATGACTATTTTTAAATTTTAATTTCTGTATTCAGCTCATATTACTAGATTATAAATTTTATCAAAATGTATTTTGATAATGATCAGTAACTATTTAATGTATATTTTTATTAATTTGCGTACGCCATTTATTTGTTTCCGATAGCATAATTTCTGTGTAAATGACGATTCAGTTTTGTATTTTAAATAAAGCTTTATTAAAGCAGCTAAGCAAATTATAAATAACAGCAACTTTCTGATAAATTACAATTAAAAATAAACCCTGAGCATTGTACATATATAAGTTTAATGTTAGGTTAGTTCAAGTTTTGAAAGAATCGAAATGTACACTATTTTTCTTTAAAGAATAAACGAGATATTTTTTTCATTCAAAGTACTGAACAAGTAATTTGAAAAGTACTGAAAAGTGCTTTGTACAAAGTACATTATTTAAAATTTATAATGTTACTTCCTTCTACAGTTTATTCCAGGATATAGAAGATAGTTTAGTCCGCATCCTAGCAAAGGTGTAGGGACCTGGGCTTCCCGAGTTCGATTCCAAGTTTGAGCATGTTCTTTTTCTGTGTTCTATATGTGAAGTGTGTGAATCTGACCCCAGTATAAAATGGGTTGTGCAAGCGAATGTGACATATGAAATAGCTAAGTAGTACTCTTGGTATTTTTTGACGCTATTGAAAAAACAGGAGAGGTTCACTTGGCTTAACCTTCCAGCGGGAGCGCGTATGTGAGAGATACACTAGAGACGAATTCCATTTTATACCTTTGGATCTGGTGGAAATGGGAAATCCTGTACTTGGCGATTTGTCCCCCTCCCTTCGGCTTACTTTCAGTTGTCGTCGTAAGTTTTTAGTATTAATAGATCTCTTTCGATCAGACATTTGTATTTTAGAGGTACGCGAGAATTTTCATGTAAGTTTTTGTTACATCTGATTTTTTATGATTTTACAAATAAATCTGTAGTTTTTCAGACTGGTGACAGCTGGCAAATGCACTTTCGAAAGAAAACGTTGAAAAAAAAGCATGTCTTTACAAAGTGAGCTAAAGTTAAAGGTGCTGAAGAGAAAAACCGAACTAGGTATCGAAGAAATAGAAGATGTGACGTCAGGGAAAAAAGATGCAAATCATGCCAAAAATAAAAGCGGTCTAGAATCAAGAGGCTCAGTTGTGAGATTTGACAGAAATTTATATGTTTGGAGCACACTAAACACATTTGCTCAAATTTTAACGCTGCAATGAAATAACAATAAAACTATTTTCTTCCTTTTCATATATATTTTTAATTACTTTTTCCTTTTTATGCATAAATTCTGTATTATTTTTTGGAATTCTATATTTTATATTCAAATTGCTCTGTCAAAATATCGGCAATTTCATTTATATTATTTTTAAATCAATTCAGTTAACCTGTGGTTATTTTATATTGTTATTGCAATCTATCTTTATATTGCTTCTGCTTCTTTTCAAGTAAAAAAAATGTTTAAAGTAACTGTAGTTATTAATCCTAAGCTATTTACAATATAATTTTAACTGTTACGTTTTCGAAAATTTACATTTTACTATAGCGTACGTGGGAAATATGGGCGACCTTTCATATTGGTATGACGACAGCCCTCGCTGGAAGGTTAAATCGCTGACAGATCTGTTAGATAAGTCGCAGGGCAAAACGCCAGAAGTAGCAGTGCAAAGTGCCATAAGTAGCAGAAGACAGTTTTACAGATAGCTCTGATGCATGTTGAGTGGATGCTGGATCATTAATACTTAACAAGAACACCCACCATTGAAAAACTTAAGAGTTTGGAAGCAAAATTGATTATCATAGTTGAATTTATTACTAAATTTTTATGATCGAGAACATTCCATCGAGGAAGACATTCCAAGAATACGGATGAGAAATTTGCAGTATTATGTTTGGTTCTCTTTTCACTTGGGGCATAAGAAGGATGAGAAGTCAACTTCTCTTGCACTCCCATGTTGGTAAAATGGAATTGTATCGAGTTCGATTATGGCTATTTCAGAATCTAGTTATAACTCCTAGCATATTGCAATTGACGCTACTCAAGCAATTGCTTCGCTTACTAGAGTAGGACGGGGATAAATTATTTTTGTGGTTGAGTTATTCGAAGTTATTGCGTGAATGTAATTGTTTAACTCATTAAATAGATAAAAGTAAGTTTTTTCTTTCGGTGTAATAGACATCTGTAAAATTTTCTTAAACCAGTAAGTTTATTTTATTTAAAAATAGTATTTGGATATTGTTTTTGACCGGGAATATTGCTTCCCTGTACGAATAGTTTCATCGAAAGAATACCGCTTTACGGAGACCTTTTGGGTTCTGTTCTAGCACCAAATCAGTAATCTCCTAGCTTGGCAACCATTTGGTGACTTGGTCACTTTGGTTTCAAAATAGATATTGCTGGTAACTTCGAGAATTTCAGCGATTTATCCAATAGAAACTGAGATACACCTGATTAGTCCTGAGCCTTATCGATCAGCCCTCCTGAAACTATAAACGGCTCATAATCCGAAGGAATCGTATCCGTTGTCTAAATCGTAGTGAAATGACGAGTCGTCAAAAATACAACCAAGCAATGGCAGAATAGTTCTGCGAAATGCCAACACTGTGTAGAGCATAAGCTATTGTTGGACTGAGCTGTGTATCGATTCCTGGTATTTATTTTGGAAGCAGCATTGGGTCCTGTGAGGAATAGCCAATCGTGTAGTAGTTTGTTGGTAGCTGGATACAGCTAAATCGTCCATATAGTTGAGAATCGTAGCCGCTTGGATACACCTTAAAATGAAGCTAAGAATATTTCCTCTCCAGTTGAATTCTGTCTTTCCGCTTTGTGTACTGTAGATGTTATTATGAATTTCGCTACCGATTACGAATTGGGCTACTTTTTGTTTTAATGTGTTGCTGTATTTCTAGTATTTATCTGTATATATTTGGCTTCTGCGTGCTCGTATCCTTTAATTTAATAAACGCCGTCGTGGTTTTCTACTAAAGGACTTTTTATTTCATTTCATCGACCACCAAATCAAAAAGAACTTCGACAGAAAAATAAATCCGTAACAATACATTCAGCCATTTATTATATTTAATCATTCACTATTGCACCTCACTGACCTTTTTGAATTTCCATTGGAATCATTATTTTGCAATGCAATTACTTACCGGATAATTTCTCGACTTACCAAAAATAAAAAGTTAAAAAGTACAGAAGAAGATAGTTGCAGTCAAGCTGCATTATTTGTAACTTTTTGCTTGCAAAACTCTTTCGTTTTCTGATTGAGGTCACGTTTTTTAAAAAAAGAAATTCAAAAGATACTATCTTTAAAAACGTACAAAAGGTTTATCTCATTTTTAACAAGATGGCTTCAATGTTATCGAGGAATAAATTTTCTTTGTGTGCGCCAGCGTGTTGCAGCTCTTCATTGCAGTTCAGCTTTTTGCATTTGTATTCGAGCTCAGTAACGAACTTGACATCCCGTGACGCTCCTGATAAGACTAATTAGTGAGTCATGAGGGAAAAATAACAGAAAAAAATTCTTAAATATCATTCTACTGCGAAGGTTGAATTCATGGTGTGTTCTTTGTCATGAGTTTGAAAGATGACTTTTGTATTTGATTCTCAGGATTTTTTTTCATCACGGATAAGGATAAATAGCTCACATATCATTATGGTCTGGTGGAAGAGAAATGGGCTTTGTTTGTTGTAATTGCATACCTTCTGTTTTTCTGCTGTTTTGGTACATTCTTTCCTTTGCTGTACTAGTGGATGTCAAAATAAATACGATTTTAAATGTAGATGGTTCATAAAGAATAATTATTTTTTTATTGCATATTGATAACTTTTAATTTATTGATTATTATAAGATTTTAATTTCATATAAAATGAATTTCTACGTTGGAAAGAACTTAACAGAGTTGTACAAATATAAAAAAATCGAATACTTTCAGGCATGGGCCATTTCATAAATATGTTCCATATGAACTTTTGAGCGCTTTTCGTAATTTTTTAATTTGACTTAGCTTATTTTATAAATTAGTATTCTTATTCTTATTTGTCTATTAATAATTTTAAACAATGTATATACATAATTCAGAAGGAATTCGAATGTATGAAGGAGATCTGTATGATGAAAATTAATTGAAAAGCGTATTTTAAATTTAAAGAAAAGTTTTGCATCAGAAAACGACATTTTATAAATTGCCTTAGATAATATTATATAAAAGTGAATGATGCAAATTTAGCTCACAAATGCTAAATATATAACATCCTGTAAGACTTAAAGACATCATGTTACACCAGAAGATGTTATGGCTACAGAATATTATAAATGACAGTGAGTTTTTTTGTTGTAAACCGTTCCATGGAAATGTATTTTCTATCGGTACATTTTTAAAGTTAGATGTTTTTCGACAATATTATATGCTTTCAACAACATTATGTATAATTTGTAAATTATTTTCCTCAGGGACTTAATATATATATATATGCCATTTGCTACTGCTTATTTTATATATATATATATATATAAATCATTCCTCTAACTTTCTCAATAAACAGTAGTAAACGGCATAAGATTTAAGAATTTGTTAATTGTTTTCGAATAATGGTTTTGTTAACTTCATAAATCTGTCGGTAAAAAATCATTTCTGGCTTTCCAATTAGGAATGACAGAAACCATTCTTTGATTTAATTGTTGGAATTTCTAGAAAATTTCAAGTAATAAATTTTAATTCAAGTAATAAAATTTATATTTCATGATATTTTCAGAATTATATTTATGGAGGGAAGCAAAATAAAACATTATAGTTTACATCATTTAAATCATCTTGAATTTGAAACTAAAAATTGAATTTCACTCTGAACCAGAGAAATCAGACAAAAAAATGCAGTTATATTAATAATAGTATTAAAACATAAAAATGATAAAGAAGCTGAAACGGAAGTATAGAAAAAAAAAATGAAAGCCTTATTTTTGTCATAAAGCAAAACTAAAATAATAGAAATTGAAATTAATTTCGAAAAAAATTTGATTTATCTGAAATATTTAGTTTAGAGTTAAAAATTCTGTTTCAAAACAGAGGGCATCAAAAGAAAGAGAGCAATTAAAAAATTACAAATGACAATAAATAAATCACCAGTGAATTGTTTTAATAGACATACTAATAACTGTTGTAATTAAAAAATAATTATTATCATCATTATGGTGAGGATAAAAAAATAATTATTTGATAAATAATATTTTAAAGCACAGAAAAAGAATTAATAAATTGAGTTATTGACGAATTTAATTATAAAACATTTGAATTGGACCAATTCCAGAATATTTATAGCAAATATAAAAATTAATGTATTAACCCTTTTCTGAAATAAGGATTAGACTTTTTCATTTCACATTAGCATTTCGGGAATTTTAAAACTCTGAAACAAATAAAAAAAAAGTAAACCATTTGCGACTAATTTCAATATTTCGGAACATTAGGAAATATCGCTCATTATTATTTAACATTCCGAATAAAAATAAAATTATAATATAATGTTTCATATTCACTTGTTGCATTAATTTTTGAAAAATTAGTCCTTTGGGGAATTCTAAAATCTGAATATAAAGATATACGTACCATTTTACAACACCTCGAAAGAAATTACTGATCTACTAAATAAATATAGAACTTGATATTTATACAACTATAAAAAGCCCGAGTTAATATTATTTTCCAGAAAATGAGACAATGTCTTGTTAAAAATAAAGGGGGAAAAGTAAAAGCTTAAATATAGCAATGTTTTCTTCTAATGAGGAAAAAAAATCATATTTATTTGATGATTTATGATTCCGAACGCAAATTACCTGGCCGGCATAAAGTGAAATTTTGTATTTGAATGCATTGTGTAGATAATCTAATCAATGGAATGAAAGCCAATTTTGCAACAGTACTTTATTTGTTTCTATTACTCCACCACGTTTCTCCTTAGATATATGTTCTCTAAGAACTTTTTAATCTTTTTTGTTAAAATTATCAACATGGAACTTTTCTTAGACGCTCCTTACCAAGACTCACAAGCTGACTTTATTTAAGCAGGCATTGTATGTTAATGGCATGTTCGGATATCAGAGTGTCTTCTTTTTACGTACAGCCGATCACCCCGCCACCACTGAGCCTGAGCATAGCAGTACCATCAGTATTTATTGTGGTCTTTAGTATTGTCCATTCTTACATTAAACGATCGGTCAAACTAACATTCTCTTTGAGATAGTTAGCTACTGTCCTTCTTCTTCACCTTCACACTCTCAAACAGCTGGTAAAAAACTGACAAATATTATGATGCCTGCTGTCAGGTTCACCTAATGAAGAGAAGAGTTTCATGTTGAAATCCCTAAGGTCCGGAATAAAGAATGAATTTCTCGAAACGCAGCGCATGCGGTAAACTAGCATGCAGAACCTTGTCGTGGTCTTGCTCAGTTCTCATCTGTCTTGTGTAGTGTTTATTTATGTTAATGAAGGGCGTTAAAAGCGACGAGTGATTGTGTCGTCGTTATGTAATTCCTCATCTAACTTAATGAACTCGTTCATCCAATTAATGAACAACATTTTCTTTTTACAATTTTTTGATTCTTAGTTTATCCCAACCCACTCAGTAAGTGTGCTTGGTTCCAGGAAGAAGTTGTGCAACCAGAGATATAAACGTATCACAGAAGAGGTATTTATTAGACAACTATTTTTATTTGAGAACAAGCGGCCACAGACATTTGAGGGCAAATTGTTCTTTCCCTTACAAAGTGTTCTCTACAAGCTGCATTTTGGGGTTTACAAAAATACAATGAATTATAAACAATACCCACCCAGTAAAATTTTATTGCACAACTACTGTGGGTAGAGGAAAACTGACGGGAAATTAAGCCTTTGGAACATTCATGTGTAACCACTTCTCAGTCTATCATCCCAGCCCTTAAGTACAATGATCATTGTACTTAATGGGTATAATCATCTGGCCATTATAGATCATTCGGATCATCTAAGAGATATTGACCATATCAGGTTTAGGCTGACCAGATACGGTAATGCTGCTTCTCGGCAACATATTAATAAATTTTTCTACGATTTAAAACTTCTAAGGATGAGATACATGCCAAGAAGTTTTACAATGCTGTGAACACTTCATTAAATAATATTAACACCAGCCTATTTTCATACATGTTATTGGATGTATCTGAGATGTGTAGAAATAATGAATGGGCATGAGGGTATGGTGAAATGACAGCTATGATCACCGGATTTTTAATTCTGGGAATTTTTTTACAAGCACTCCAAATGAGCCGATGCATTGAATCGCATCTACAATGTTGACAAGGTTTGTAATTGATTTTTGAGCAAATTTCTAAATAATATATCGCTAAACGAGGATTCATTTGATCTCTTTATTGTTCACATCTTAATAACTAGATTTGTGCCATTAAAATATTACTTTAAGTTTTCTATTTAATATTTATTCCAGTGCTGATTCTATTTTTAGTCGAAATGTTAATTAATTATTCATTTAGATTTCTATCAAAGAATCAGAAACATTTTAAATACAAAATTGAGTTATACTTAAGATTTGAAATGCCAAACTCAATATTTGAGAAGTTTTATTGCTACAAAAATCTATGAAGCAGTTTTTCATTTCCTCATTAAATTTATTTTAGGAAAGGAATAAAAAATAAATATCGTCATTTCCTGTAATTGCTTATAACATAAAGCATACTTTAAGAATATATATTTCAATTCTATTATTTGACATTTCTTTATATAATATTTCCATTTAATTATAATTTTGCAATTTACCATTTTAAATCTTCTTTTAAGAGAAAAAAATAATAATTCTAAAAATATCCTTATTAAAAATAACTCACTCGGAGCGAAAGTAATTAAAAAAGATTACTTTTGTAAAAAAAATTAGGAATGTCATTTATTATTATAACTAAATGAAAAGTTTACACATAATCTAAAATCTTAGTTTTTATATAATTTTATTTATTTGATAGAAATAAGCATTCTTAATATATGAAGCAAGAAAGGAAAGCAGACATTTGTTTGGAAAATAAATGAAAGTTTGATAATACTTTAGTAAAGTCTTGAAACAAACTAACTTTTTAATAAAATTGAATACTTTTGTACAAATCTTTAAAGTATTAAAAGTTCCAAGAAGTTACTTTTGAGCATAGAATAAAAAGTAGCAACCAAATTAATCAATTTATCTTCCGAATTTGCTTTTTGTTTGAAAATAAATGTCAGGGGAAACAATGATTTACAATTCTTAAAACAAACTTTAGTTCTTTTATTTTTACCAAAAGTAAAAAGGTTTGCTCGTAAATTATCTATCTTACCAATTTCATTTTCTCTCCGAGATTAATAAATGACTACTTAAAATTGGCAGCCCATTTGCATTACTAATTTGGGTATAATTACTTATACTACTAATTAAAATAATCAGATACTGTACATTTCAGCTTTAAATAAGGAATACTTGGTGCATTGATTTCTTAATTGGTTTTGAAATAAATTATATTTGCATTGTTAAAAGAATAGCTGCAACTATTCTTTTCATTACCTTTAAATGTCTATATGTACGCGGGAGATTGATTTCTTTGATTTTGTTTTAATATGTTAACTCTCTGCTCAATAATTTACGTTATTTTACTTTTTTAGCATGACAGCAGAAAAAAAAATGACACGAATACTTCACATTATATTTGCAAAATGAAATAATTTATTACTACCTAGTAAAAAATAATTTTTCAATCATTCCACAATATTATTAGGAATTTTATATTATTCAAATGTTATTGCTAGAATTAACGTAGAGAATCAAATGGCAATATTTTTGATTTTTTTCTTGTATTGATTGTGTATTGTTCTCATCAATTGCAAGCAATCGCGTTATTTCTATAGTTTATCGGAATAAAAACCATATACAGAATCGATTCATTTCTTTTGCTTAATAAATTTGCTCCACATTTTCTTTATCGCCAAGCTAACCAAAAAGTATCAATGAGATTTCAAGGTGAATATATAAATTATATATCTATTGTCAAGAATGAAATACAATGTAATAAAGTGTTATTAAATAAATTAATCCTGTCTAGTTTTTAAAGTTAAAGGATAAAAACAGAAATGAACAGAATAGTACTTTTATATTAAGATTAAATACAAAATTCGAAAGAAGATAGACACGTGCAGCTTCCAATAAGTTCCTATCAAATTTTTCGCTTCCAGCAATTAAATTATGGTCTACATGTGTTTAATATTTCCCGAAATAAAAAAGATTATTTATTTTTGTGAAGTTTTTATTATTATTATTATTATTTTGAAATAGCAAAAAAGCATTTTCAGAATTTATTTAGTCCACATTTATGTGATACAATATGATGTTGTCAGGGACAACAGTCTTTATCATTACATCCCTCACTGTTTATATTCTAATTAGTTATGATGATCTTGTCAAATTATATTGTAATAATAGATGAATATGTTTTACTTTTCATAACTCATTTGTGGAAAATATGAGGAGAGTATGGAAATTCCAGAACAATTCATTATTGAAGAAATTATAATTTGAGAGACTTGACAAATTGAGAAGATATTATAACTTGTATTCTTGAAACAAGTCCAAGTATTCTGATTGTAGTATTTCTGTTTGTCCCATTGGAGACGCATATAAAATGGGCAAACGCATTCTCTTTGACTTCGCGACACATTTTTTTTAATGTCATTCTATCTGGCATTATATTCCGTAATTCGTTTCTAAGACATGATATTCTGGATTTTCTGTGATATTTATATTATCAATGCAAAATGCTTTGAACTAATATGAAGATTATTTTTCAATTTTATTTTTTCATATTTTATTAAATTGTAATTTTGTTGAACTAAAGCTAAATTCGGCAAACCTATTCTTTAAGAATTGCTGAATCACTATTTTTACAAATGTAAATTCTTTGAAAAAGTAGAATTCAATTTAATGTTTGCAATTTCTACTTTATATTCCTTTTTAAAGCATTTTAAAGAAAGCTTGTCTTTAAAGCGCAGCCACACAAATATATTTTTGTATTATTCAAAAAGTAAACATATACATAAAAAAAAGTATTTTGAAAAGACTGTCAGCTTGTTAGGCTAAATCTAAGCTGTTTTTTTAAGGACATTCGTGGTTGTAACAACGTCATCGTTATTTAACAATTGTTTTACAAGGTACGATAACATTATTTCCTTTTACGTCAAAGTCAGGAATGGAAATTCTATATTTATTATTCTTCCTTCGGATTGAAGTAGCAATTGTGTTATTTTATAAAATGTATTGTTTGGAGAAAAACTATTAGTATAACGTTTCACACAAACACAGCTTGTGTTTTCATAGTTTAGTGAATACGAAAAATAAAATAATGCATCAATGCGTAGAAAATCAATTTATATGAAGCAATTAAATATGTGGATTATTTTCATTAAACCTATAAAAATGTATAAATATAAATAAATCGAAAACCCATTTACGTTGAAACAATCAGACAGCATCGTTTATATCATTTTCATTGATAGAAACGATGTAAGCAATATAAATATGTATGGTTTCTTTTCATTAAACTGGTATGTTTTTAAAGTACGTTTATAATTGTATAACCTAATACATATTTGTAATGTTTTAATTATTATAAATGATAGAAATAAGCAAATATATCATTAAAAAAGTTTGTCATTTAAAGAATGATAGTAAATGATTTGACGCCATAATCTTCATTTAAATAAGCTTTTAAACATATTAACAGGCGTTGAAAAATATTTCGTAGTGTGTTAGTGTTTTATACCTTTTTTTTAATATTTTGAGCAAAATTGTATTTAAAAATATTTTTCAAAATGGAAAAGCAGCTTTAATGATAATACTATCCTCTGAATTACATTTTATTCTGCAATTTTAATTAACTACAGTTCAAAAATCAAAATTATTTTTAATGACTGAAAATTTTCCGTTTCATTTATTTTTTTCAATTGTATCCTTTAAAATAAATACTACAACTCCAGAAAAAAAGCATGTTCCATAGATTAGTACAAAGCAATCGTAGCTCCAGCATTTATAATTCCATTTAATATATTCTTAAAAGTTTTCAAAATATTTGAAATGATTTTAAATTCTAGAATTGATTGAAAACAGTTAGTTTACCTTAGTAAATTAATGAAATGTTTTGAAAAATAAAATTTGAAACAGTTATTTTTCTGAAGGCTTAATTGAAAAGCATGAAATACGCATATACAAGGAACGAAAATATAAATGTCTGATTAAACATGTTAGGAACGCATTTTAGCAGTCATTATTATTTAGTGCTGTTTGCAAATGAAAAACAAAATTCTTTAATTATTTTTCTCTAACAGTTACGTATTTATTTTCTTGTTTTATTTTATGCATTGATTTTATCTCTTGTAAGAAGCCAATTAATAAATCTTAAATGTACATACGTAAATGAAGCAATAAAAAAAAAAAGGTTATTTAAAAATTTGCGTTTTTAATGATTTAATTTAAACGAATAAAGTAAATAAAATTTGAAGGAAAAGCAGAAATAATCTAAGAAAATTTAAAGAAAAATTCTTTTGAATCATCTATTTAATCCTAGAATATTTTTCACTTATTAATATTATTGAACAAATTTAAGAAAACAGATATTATAATCATATTTTTTAATGTATTGAAAAAAGCAAAACTACTTATTTTAGCTATTGATTTTTTAATAAAAGGATTTAAACTTATTTTAAATCTTTATGGAATCTTCAAATTATTGTATCTCAAATTCATCACAAGCAACTTTAAATTTAATTATTGTAATTTCTTACTTTTCGTGGTTTAAAGGGTAATTTCCACATAATTATTTCACTGATTTGAATTTAAGCAGGTAGTATTTTCATCATCTTCCATCAGTTTCATTGTTTTCTTTCCCTTAACTGTAATAATTGCAGTTTTTATGAAATATAATTAGCAATGCGAAATGGGTGAAATTTTAATAAGTTACATAGATGAAAAAAGGGAAATATTCCATCGTATAATATTTCGAATGGAGACTTATTCTTTCTTACTGTTATCAGCGAAATGCGTATTTTTGGGAGAGAATTTAACATTTAGTTGATTTGCAGTATATTGAAAATGTTAGAATTATTACCTGAGTTTTTTTTCAAATACTTTTCACGATTTGTAATAAGATTTGAAGATACAAAAACATACTAAACAAAAAGCTTTGAAATTCGGTAGTTTAAAAACTGCATATAAATTTTCGCTTTTTTAATTTCTTTCAAAAGCAAAATATTATTTAAATGCAGATCTTGTAGTTATGACCAAGAAATATATTCACAGGTTTTTAAACAAATACAAACAAAAGATTTTAGTTTAAATCAATTTTATCATGAAATTTTTACCTTTTTATTTAAAAAAAGAGACTAAAAAGCTTCATGAATTTTTGCAATTCATGAATACTATTTTCTAAACATTTCCCAATAAAATAAAAACAACTCTGGAAGAAACTGCTGTTAAAATCACCAAAAATTCGAAAACGGAACCATAAAAAAAAATTTATTGTGGTTTTTAACGTCTTGCAATAAATCCACAAAATTCTTCCAATTTCCAGTTATTTACTAGAATTGCCATCGTAGTCATTCTTTCTTTTGTTTTATTTTTAGCATTGTATTCTGGAAATGTATTGGACTCTGATGGTACAAAATACAAATATATATTCATACTATGTAACAGTTTACAAGATTCTAAAATTCAAATATTTTGAAGAAACCTGGTTTTATTTTGCTACTTGTGAAAGAAAAAAATTTTGTTTTATTGCATGAAGGCCCAATTTTCCTTTCCCAGAAATATATTCTCACTTTTTCGCTCACCTTGCATTAAGAAGAAAAACATTTCAACTTTTGGCATCTTCTGTATATTTTCTTTAACTTAAATTATAGCAAGATTTAAAATAGCTTCGTGTGTTTTCAAAATTTTCGGGCTCTTTCTTTTTTAAATATTCTTAGCAAAGAAAAATGTCTGTAGAAGGCAGATACAAGCACAGACATCTCAAAATTGTTTATTTCCTGGCTAAATTATTATAGAAGGTTAACACTTTTCAGTATGTCTAGTAGAAATTCCTCAAAAATTTCCTAGCATTTTATTTTTCAAATAAAATTTTTATCAAATACATTCTTTGGCTGATGTTATTTTTTTTTCGTATTTCTTAAGGCGGATCTGAACTTTCAAGATATATAAAATTTAGTATTTTTTTTTTCTAAGCAAAGTTTGAACAGATATCTTTATATAATTACTCTTGGAGATTCTTTTGAAGGAATTTTCTTGGAAGGAAAATGTATTTCTTTATAAAACCTAATTACTTTCTTTTAGTATATTCCAAAAATTTTAAAGACAGATTCCGCACATTAATATTTAGTAATAAATGCCCAGAATTTTAATTGATTCTTATCAAACTGTTTGTTATCATTGAAAATAAATGAGTATGCCAAGATATTTTTAAATAACGTGATAGAGAATGCAACAGCAGTAAAAGGCTTGATTTAAACCCTATTAAAGATCAATTACCCAAAGATGATACCTTAAGTAAGAATATGATCATTTGTCTTGTTTTTCGTAGACGTAAGGGGGGGCGATTCTCGAGATTGATATGCCTTCTAAAAATGTTATTTTTAGTTTAGAACTAAGACATATATTTCAAAATAGCTCTATGTGCATTAAAATTTGGTGATAACATTATTCAAAAATAAATTATGTGTATCTAAGCTGAGAATAGATTCATATTTCATCAGATAATTTCAACCTTGCTCGTTTTGTTCTGTATACATATGTATACAAATATTTTATAAATATAGTTGATTTTAAAGGACGCAGTGGTGCAATAGTAAGGTCTCATCCTAGAAACCGGACAATTTTAGGTTTGAGACCCGTATTTACCGATGCGATAATGGTGCACGCCAAATCCGTCCTTGCCAAATGTTTCTCAACTGGCGTAGGGGCCCCAGTGGCCTGGTGGTAAGGTCTCGGTTTTGGAACTGGTGGGTTTCAGGTTCGAGACTCGATTAAACAGAAGAACCGTTGTGTGAGGGGGGTCTCTTGCACGTTAAATCTGTCAGGCCAGCTGTCTTCCTGCTGGTGTGGCGTGATGAGGAGAGGGGAGTGCCAGTTCAGGTGTCTTCCTCGTCATCTGACCATGGTTCAAAATTACGAGGTCCGTCCCAAAATAGCCTAGTGTTGCTTTAAAATGGTACGTTAATATAACTAAATTAAACTCAGCTGGCATGGTGTGGAAATCTAGAGAGGGTGGATAAAATTTCATGTCATCTGAACTCGGTTCATGGTGTGGTGTCGAAGTTTGGAGAGGGGGTGCCGTCGCAAGTATAGTCCACGTCATCTGACAGAGGTTCACCCGAACACAGTCCTAGTATTCCTTAAAAATGGGGTGTTGATTTAATTAACTAAACTAAAAAAAAAAAAAAAAAAAAAAAAAAAAAACGTTTTAAGAGTGTTGAATTATGGAACGAAAGGAAAGATTTTTTAAATATAAAATGCTTTTTCAAATTAAAATATTCCAATTTATTTTTTAAAACCACTAATACAGATGAAGATAATATATTTTCCATTGTTTGAAAAATATTTCATAACACAAGAGAAGATTTAATTTTCAAAAATAAATTAAAAAATATCTTTATTTTAATGAGATCGACTTCTGCTTTGTTAACGATAAAATTCAATTCTTATCTGACAGTATACAACGGTTTCTAATCCCATTTCAGTTTTGGAAATATATTCGGGCTTGATAATGAGTTTGACATGTGCGATTCATCTGATAAGACTAATTAGTGGATTCACTGAAAGAAGAAGGAAAAAAGTATTCTTTCTAAGATATCATTTTCTTTTGAACTTTTATTCATCAGCTGTTCTTTTGTCAGAATTTGAAAGATGGCTCTTTTAGTTTTATGTTTGAAAACTTTTTCTCAGTATTTAAAAAGAGTTATCGTTATATTTTAAGGAAGATAAATGGTTTGTGTTTTGATTGAAATTGTAAGTCATTGTTCAAGGAGATTTTTTAAAGGGTTTCTGCTGCTTTCTGTTGGAAATAATAGAAAGTAAATGAAAATGAAATTTTAAAACTGCTTCGTATCGTAAATTGTATTGTAATTCGATTTCATTATAGATAAAAGTATAATATTTTAAAATTAATTAACAGGTTTTATATTAAATATATCTCTTTATTTCAACGCAGATTATATTAATAAAAGGGATTTAGTTAAAATATAATTATTTTATATTTCAAAATCTATACTTATAATAAAGCTCAATGTGTGTGTGTTGGAGCTCTACAGGCCAGATCGTTGGACTAACAGCTACCAAATTTGGTACATGTATACCTTGGAGGTCGGGAATGTGCACCTCGGAGCCCTTTTTTCGATTTTTTAATTAGAATTTGAATTAATTAAAATTTAAGCGAAATTTTGACGTTTTTCCACTATAACTTCCGAAAATATTATCGTCTTCTGACGTAGAATAGAAGGGAATAAAGAGAAAAATTAGCAGAATGATTGTTTTTGGGTAAAAACTATTTGTCTTCTATTACTGGTCACATTTCACCTTTAATTATTTGTCTTAAAAGAATGCTTAGAAATTATTCACGAACATCAAGTGGAATATCAAGTAAGACACAAAACTTGTAATTTTTGTAATTTTGTGTTTTGTTTGAAAAATGATCTTGAAATAAAAAACTTGATTTATGATTCTTAAAGCTTTCGGTTATTTTTTATCTTTGTAAGTAACTAAATTCTTTCATTTGTGTAATAAAATATCTACCATTCCAAAAATAATTAGCGGTTTTTTACACCTGATTATTCTATTTTTTCTGACTATTTTATTTGGGTATAATTAATCATTATTTCCAACTTTCAAAAAATGTTTCAGTGAAAACAAATTTTTTAATGTACTAAATGCAGAATTTTTTTATTTACATTAGTTTATACTTTTTAATAATTGTATTAGTGAAATCTAAACGAGGCAATTAACACTACTTAATAATAAATCATTTTTATGGAAAAAATATGATTAAATAATGTTTTAACATATTTACATGTGAAATATGAGATAATATATTTTAGCAGGATCTTTCTTTCAATTATTATATTCTCAGATATAAAAAATAATTACAATTGGACTGAAAGAATATAACGCTTCTTTATTGAAAAAAATTATAACAGAACATTTGAATCTTAATGAACTAATGTGACATCGTTGAGGGTTATTTCACTTATATTGGTTTCACAAATATAAAAATCAATTTTATTTCTAGTTAGTGGGTGAAATTGTACTTGATATTGTTCCATAGTTCCCATTTTGTGTGCGTTTTTGTTGAATCTCAAAAAAAAAAAACATGTCACTTTAAAAAAAAAATTAATATCTTGGTATTCTTTTCAAGTCATTCAGATTTATAATTCAATGGAAACACAAAATTTCATGCTTTGCTTTACCTTCTTAAATTTCAAAGAAAACATAATTTCAATCTGCCCTCTTTTCATCATTTACAAACACAGCTGTTTATAACAGCACATTTTAACATAAATGCTTTGTTTATTTTTTTTCTTATCTGTGAGTTACAAATAATAAAAAAAATATTTCGTTTGGAGCATTTTATTTGTGCATTGTTGATATAACATATTACGGTAATGCTTTTACGATGGAAATTCAGGTTTTTTGTCTTTACAACTCTTCTGACAGATGAAGGTTGCTCTTCTGCAGTTAAATCAATATTCAAAATATAAGAAATGAAAATATAAATATTTGGAGATCGGAAAGAAAAAAAATATTGTTTGTTACCTTTTCAATTCTAAAAGTTCTTTTTATTTTATAAACTTAAATAAAATGCATAAGAAATTTTAATATTCAGCAATAAACTCATTTCATTTGAATAAAAAAATGAGATAATTTCTTTAACAATTCTTGTTACGCTTTTATTGTAGCTGCATGGTTATACAGTACAATTGATCTTATTCACACAAAGTGAAGAAAACAAGTCTTTTAATAACTAAATTTATGTATTTAATATAGAATACAAATATATTTTTACATAGATTAAAAGAAATAAACAATACAAATGCTTTCAAATCCTTTAAAAAATTATTTCTATACATAATTTAATAAGTAAATTAATGGACTGAAGTATGAATTAATTATCTTGTGTATATAGAAAAAATAAAAATGATTCAAAGAAACAGTATTTTTTCGTTTTAAAAATGTTTCCATTAAATAATTCATCAATATTTAAAAAAAAACTTCAAAAGAAAATTATTTGGAAACATGATTTTGAATTATATCCTACAGTTTGTTTGTTTCTAATTGAAAATTTTGAAATAGAGCCTTTAAATCATGCCATGATTCTTAAATCAAAATATGAATCTGAATTTACATTTATTGAAAAATTAAAATCTAATTTAAAGCATATTTTACAGCCTTATCTATTAGAATTTAAAATATAGAAAACTAATTCGTATCACAGTATTTTCTTATTGTAATGTAGTCATTACTGTACTATAAAGTGATTCAAAATGAAATTCTGTTCTCTTCCACCATATGTAGAAAATTATTTCTAAAATCTGACTATTAAATTAGCATTGATATAAAGATAAACATGGCTTCAAAAGTGTAGCAAAAATTATAATATAGTAATGACAATATATACCTGATGTTTCTTATATGGTGTACAGATAAAAAATATGCATATCAATTGTTGCTGAATATTTAAATAATATTCAATGAATTATTTAAAATTTTAGATTCCTAACTACAGATTATAAAACGTAAAAAAGGCTGGAATATTATTTTTCGTTTTGAAAATTTTTCATTTGGACATTAAAGAGAAATAAGAAGTTTTGCAATTATATACTTTGCTGTGCATTTTATTTTTAGAAAACCGTTGATGCATAGTTTAAAAAGAGTATTTTGTAACTATTTCTAAACTGAGAGTTTTCCATAATTCAAAAGCAACATTTATAGAAATAGAAGGTTTCGGTACTATTAAATTTGAATGAAAGATGCTTTAAAATCCATTGGTGTCTTCCATTAGCATGTAAAAGGGAAATGTTCTGTTCTAAGCCATTTTTATTTTAATAGCTCTATCGACGTCCTTTACAAAATAGCTTTTAGTTACTTTTTTATTTCTTTCACCAAAGTGGAATTCTATATCTCTGCAGTTAAAGTTACATTAAGATAAGTCATTTGAATGCTTTAAAAAGGTTTCAGAAGAAATTTTAAAAAATAATAAAATGTTTTATGGAGCTTGATTGAAAAAATAAAGAATCTATTAGAGGCATATGTTTTTAACGATTCATCTTCTATGAAAGAAAAGAAATATTGATATAAGGCATTTTTCTTTGATTATGGTACAGTTTTGAGAAAGTTAAAATATTAAAATAAAAAAAAAATTAAAAGTTTTAAGATACTTAGCCTTTATTTATCATTAAAATAGCCTTGCTTTAGCCTTTAGAATTCTTTTTCACACATTCTGCGCATTCTTTAAACTTACAAGGGGTGTCCTAATTAAAAGGTACGAAACGACTCTGAGGGTATAAATGACTTTATTCAACGTATACACCATAGGTCTGAGCACAAGAATCCCGTTGATTAATGATCATAAGTAAGTCGTGATCCCAGAATTCGTGTGTCCATGATGAACCAGTCATTCACATCGTCCTTGAGCTCGCAGTCCAAGGTGAAGTGCTTCTTTTTCAGATGTTGGTTGTCTTCAAATTATTTGATCCTCTAATTTGTTCTTTCAGATATGACGGAGCAGCATCTCCATAAGTTTCTGATGGGCTTCGGCTGCATATTATTTCAAATCAAACAAAAAAAAGCGATGAATGTTGAAAATGAAATTTGGAGTATTCTATGATTGGAAACTTTATATGCTGAATAGCTCAATAATACTAAAAGTGAAGTTTCCAAAATGATAACAAAGTAATAGTAAATTGGTAAACCTAAAATCATCGTTCATTTAAATAAATATGGAAGTTGGAACTTTAAAAGTGGCAACGTTGCTGTAGAAACGCCACGCAACCAAACCAAAATGTACCAAATGTGTGGTATATGTGACAACCAAAGTGTCACTTATACCACGCTTTAGCTATATACCTACCTTACCTCTCAGCAAAAAAGACTCGCCAAGCACATGTGGAGTAAGGCGAAGAACTGATCCTTGTATTAGCTTACTGTCTAAAGTAAGTGTTGTCAGGATTTTCAAAACAAGAACAACGAAGTTGGATAACAATTGGATGATCATCAGACAGATTGTACCAGCCAAAATTGAAATGTCAATCAAACAAATGGTGTCATTTCCGAGGTCACCGAGAAGTTCGAAAATTTTTCATAACTCCAGCAATGGGAATGTTATACTGATTCTTACGCGTGCAATAGTGATAGTGTCATTCTAAAGCATAGCAGATCATCTAGAGATTCTTGTGGCGGTAGACCGGGCCATTCGAATTGTAAGCAAACAGATGTTCTGCGACTTCCACATCGTTGGAAACGGGTAGTACACAATGCTGGCAGTATATTGAAGGACTGTAAAATATGGGAACAGGAATCGCTTTTGTACTCCATGTAAATAAATTGATGCCATTATTAAAGTTCCGCCCCTCGTAGATCGCATTCTGGCCAATAGATATTGAAGATTAAAATACTTGTAAGCACCTAATACAAAATCTTGAAATTAATTTTTTCTTCAATTCAGGATAGTTCCACTAAACATGGCGAACGGATATTTTATTACGTCACTCAATAGCTAATAATATAAACTAAATTAAAGCTTTACAATAATACGGACAAATGAAAATTTAATTGGTTTTTTCCTTATCAGAAGGATAATTCAGTCTGTATGGAAAACAGCATGGCAGAGTGATTATAACCAATGATGTTTCCGCTTTAAATGGACTTGGAATGATTATCTTATCTAATAAGTTGAATCTGTGTCATCCTATTTTCAGGAAAATGTTCTAAAATGGTAATAAAATAATTGATAATAATTGAAATGCACCAAAGACAGATTATCAGGAACACACAGTAAGATAAATTGCCATCATTAATATGGCTTTTAAAAGTCATGGATTTTTTAAAAATATCTTTTCTATTCTATGCAGCTCCATAGATATATTGTTACTTTTTATTCAAATGATAGGAACAACTAAATACACGTTTGAATTTTCAGCCTTTTCTTTGGCTTTGCATTTTTTTTCCCATAAAAAGAAGAGTAAAACTGTTCGTGTATTTTCACAATTTGCGAACTCTTACTTCTTAAAATTTCTCCATGAAACAAGAAGACTGTGGGAACTGGGCGCCGGTAGAAACAGCTCAAAATTATTTATATCTAGACGAAACCATTAAAAGTTGTTACTTGTCCTTCAGCGTGTTTAGCAATAAAACCGCAAGATTTTTCTCATTTTTTCCCTCCTTTTAGTAAAACTTTTATCAAAAGCGTTCTTTTTCCGACTCTATTTTTTATTTACCAAAGAATGTTTGAGTTTTCCAGACAGAGACCCTTTTGCTTTTAGAGTTCTTTTTCTGTTCCATGTTTGATCATGTGTCTTTAAATGAACACATTTATGAGAAATCTCTCTTGAGTTAGACGAGAAAAAATTATATTCTTAAGCATGATATGGACTATTTATCTTCAGCATTTTTAAAAGAATAGTTAATAATAATCATTTACATTGATATTTCTTATACATTTTTTAAAATTTTATAAATATTGTATCTTTTTATTTATAATTTTTTTTAAATAATGCTTAAAGAATTTACATTAATGTTTATCATTCAATTTCTTGAATTTTATGAAAGATTATAACTATCTATTTTTAGTATTATTTAAAGAATGTTTGTAAATCCTTTACATTGATGTTTTTCATACAGTTTCTTGAATTGTATATCAATTAAAACCACTTATTTTTAACATTTTCAAAAAGAATATTTTAAAAATATCATTTACATTGATCTTTTCACTCAATGTCCTGAATTTTATATAGGTTATAACTATTTAGTTTTAGCATTTTTGACAAAAGAAATTT
>JAPMOQ010034905.1:969717-979880 GCA_026543055.1 Argiope trifasciata | reverse complement strand
GTATGTATGCCAGCAATCGAAAAGCATTTTTTAACTTTTACTGACTGTCTTATAACTTGCCGGGTGTAAACACGGCATTATGGAATCACGAAATCAAAGTGAAAACAAACAGATACGCTTTTTATAGCACTGTAATGTTATGGGACTTGACTCCAGTAGGAAAGCTTATTTTTATAGTAAATAAAATAAACGTAATGTATTTAAAATAAGACTGTTCAAAGGCATATTACATTTGAAGTTTAAATTTTTTTAAATTCTTTACTTTATTTATTTATTTATTTATTGGAAATATGCAGTCATAGTTATGCAAAATATATTTGTAGGTGTGATGTAAATTATGAAAAACAGGTGTCATTGTAATTTGATAATTTAAGCAACCGTCTAATTCGTCAATATTCCCAGCCAATCAGCTGATCTTCAAAAGCGGCTAGTTTTTTTTAGAAGCAAATATATCAAATTTTTAGCCCCTTAATTAACTATAATTTTTTATACAACATACATAGAAAAACATTAAATCCTTTTAAATTTGCATAATATTCGCAATTTTCCGTAATAACTGTTCTGAAAATGACGAATTCTTGCTTAATACCCTCTCAAAATCTTTTTTCCCTCACTAGAGCAAGGAATCGGACATCTTAATCTAAAACATGACATTAAATTTCATACTACTCATCTTCAAATAAATTAGGGAGTACAACCTGAAATTTTTTACGTATTCGTCAAACTGAACATAGAAGCAGATTATTACACCAGTAAATCAAACAAAGCAGTTTCGTTCTCCAACCCGTCATTACCCACTCAATTTTACAAGTGACAAAAGTACTTAATATCTGGTTTGTATCTTAGTATCTTAATATCAATGTCAACCTATTCATTGATGATCTATCAAAATTTCAGCATCTTATCAAAATTTATACATGTTCAATATTTATATGTACTTAATACTAACCGTCTTTGGTGATCAATTTGGTCAGTGGAAATATGGATTTTGTTTACTTTCTATGGAATTTCTTGCGCAATAATGGAAGGAATTGATGGAATCGAAGCAATTGATGCAAGATGAATTCGACAAGAAAGCCTTTTTAGGTTCAAATTATGGCTAACGTCAAAACCAAGCTTGTTTAATAACCTTACACCTGTTCTGGTCACTGGGTTTATGAATCTTCCCAATGGACTTAAGTCCTGAGAGACAATAGTGCTAATGGAAACTAACTGTTGGTTCTGCTATCTTCTAACATTTATTGTCAGTAGTGGAAGAAAATCAAGTGATTAAGATCCTGAGAATGATTTATGTTCATTGTAAATTTAAATAAATTGTTCAGAATAACGAATTTTTTTAATGAATAATAAAAATCTATTCAGCTAAATTGTTATTGGTATCAGTTTTTAAATTCATCATCAGTTTTCATTCATCAATTCATCATTCAGAATCATCAGTTTTATGCAGTTTTCGAGAGATATGACAGGTCGAGAGATACGATCTATCAGTTTTTAATTTACAAAAGAAATCCTTGCGAAGTGCGTTATCACCATCCAAACTATAAGCTAGATTTAATTATCTCTAAATCAAATGTTCTGTTATCCACATACACATGCACGCACACACGTTTGTGTGCACACGTTATATATATATGTGTATGTAAAACATATAATTTTCGTGACCGAAGAGGAAAAAGACACTTTGAATTTATAATTTCGTTTTATTCATTCCGCTATGCATGATTTAGGTAAAGCAGAAACGACGAAACACGTCGTCACATTTCGACACAAAAGTGGAATAACGAAAAGCGAATGAAAAATTTATCCCCATGATAATATGCTGTGAGAGTTTGATAGGGATTTCTTTACATCTGTCGATTTAGATAGGGACCTTTTGAAAGAATGTGTTTGGCTTGATAATTTTTTATCCCTTCAGTGCGAGTGTGGAAACTTGTTGATCTCAGCAATTTCAACGAGCTTCTGTTGCATTAATTAAAAAAAAGAAGCTGGAATTGGATAAGAAAGTAAGAAAACATTTTAGAATCAAGTTAATATAAGCTGAATTAAGCTAAAAATTAGGAATGTAGGATTTAATTTAGATTTTAAAATATCATTACATACATATTTATATTTAGCGAATATATTTTACTGAAATCAAATCATTTTATTTTGTGACAGTACATACTTTATTTAGTTTTTAAAATTAGAATATTATTTATTTTATAAAGAAATTTTGTTGATTTAAGATAGTAAGAAAATGAACTTTAAATTCAAGAAAAATTCTTCTTATATTCGGTGATTATGAAAGAGTCAATAAAAATAGACATCACATTTCTTCTTGTTAGATGACCGTCGAATTTCATTTTGTAAATGCATTAAAGGAAGCTAAAACTGTTTTATTAATTTCACTGCTGTTATATGCGCTCTTCCCCTCCAAAAAAAGAAAATAGATATTAAATTCGCTGTGGAATGGATTTTCTGTGATTTTGAAATTGCGACGAAGGAAATAAGAAAATTTGGGATTGAAATGCAACATTGTAAATAATTCAGAGTAGTTATAATTAAATTCCCGCATTGAAATGGTCTTAAAAGGTAAACTACTGGACCAAATGTTCTCAAACTTAGCAATAGTTTAAAGAAAATTTCGTTTCTGCGAACAAAAAAAAAAGTTCAAAAACTGACCACCAAGTGTGAAATGGCGCTATATCAATATTTTGATGCAAAATATGACATGAAGACATCTGTTTAAAATATGTTTAATCGTTTCTGAAAGGTGTTACAAATCCTGTTAAATGTGTATTATCGCAAATCACCGTTTATGGTGATAATCTAAACAATTTGATGGAACTGAAAAATGCGATGCACCGACATATGCGTAGTATTCCTCCTGATACGCTTAGAGCTTTTCTTGAGAATGCAGAAATGAGATTTAACTTGCTTTCAGAAAGTAGTAGACGCCACACTGAAAATGTTTTTTTAACATGTTTAAGAAACGATTTAACACATTTTAAACGATATCTTCATGTCCAGTTTTGTTAACAGTACTGAATACAGAGCCATTTTTGACCTTGATGGTGAGTTTTTGAACTTTTTTTTTTCTGGCGGGGAAGGTTTATGACCTTCTTAAAACTATTACCAAATTTGATAAGTATTTTTTACAGTAGTTTTAATTATATGAACATTTCAAAATGGAACTTTAATTATAATCTCGCTGTACATTGAACTTTTCTTCCCCTCGTCTGGAATTCAATAAACTTTTTTTTAATTGGCAACAACCAGAATTTTTTAACCATTTTTAATTAACATTAATTTAATGTATTAAAAATTCTAATTACTATAACTAACTCAATTACCATCACCTTCATAACTGATACATTTAAAGTGAAAAATATAATTAAAAATAGAGCAAAAAAAAGAAAAAAAAATGAATAATTCGTGTGTTACCAATAAACTGATCTCTAACCCTATCTTAAGAAAGAAATATGATAAATGAGCTTAAATTTAAATGAAGAAAAATTAATATAAGTAATTAAGAAACAATTTGTGGGTCCATTTTAAATTTAGACATAATTCATGACCATCTCAAAGATTATCGCTTAGTTCTTTTCAAAGAATTTAGCATACATTTGCATATTTTGAGGTGCAGCACCTGACCTTTGGTCATGAGATAAAACAAAGTTTGAATACGACAGGAGTCAAAAGTTGGCATGGAATATTAATGATGGAACTTGTTTTTAACGACCTTTAGTTTAAAAGATGAAATCTTCAGAGATATTATCATGCAGACTTATTATTAAAAAGTCTACGCCCCCTTCCAAAAAAAAATTGACATTGGTAAAAGAATTTCTGTGCCTCAAGCCTTTTTCTTTAAAAAAAATTTGATACATGCTCTGTAAGTAGCACATACAAATATAAAACCCTTTTTGTAAATCATGTTACTTTTATCAGGAAATGCTTCCGAAATTTAAATGTAATAGTTATATTCTCTAAAACCCTTACTATTGGTATAAAAATTCATTTTAACTGGACTTAAAAAAATTAGTAGAAGTTTTTTTTAAAAAGCTTTTGACTGTTTTTGAGTTCGCCCACTTCTGAATGAATTAAAAAAGACTAGAAAAAGTTTATCCACGACATTAAAAATTATACATTTTAAACAAATCTTTAAATTTCTTTTGTCTTTATTGAAAAAGGAGAAAATAAAAGACAGAAGGACAGATAATACTTGTTAACTCAATGCTTTGTGTAGTCATTTAGCTATACGTTTTTGTTTCCATATATAAACTTCATGTGACTACTCCAAAAAATAACAGTGAGTGTTCGGATTTTTTTTTTTTTTTCGATAAACATTTGTACAGGGGAATTAGATCTAAATTAGAAATTAGAAAAATCTAAGACCTAAGTTAGAATTTAGAAAAATGCAAAGATGATGAATATAAAGTTATATAATTCTACCATAAAAAATACTATCATTTTTTTTTGCATTTTAAAGAAGATATTAATAAAAAGGGACTTTTATTTTTAATACAAAATTGTCATAATATGATTTGTGTTAATAAGATGTTGAAAAGTAATTAAAAAATCATGAAAAAAATAATTTTCCTAAATCATATGCAATTTTTAAAACAGTTTTTTCCCCCTTTTTGTAAAAAAAAAGTCATTTATTCTAGGGTTAATAATGCTGTAACTTTTGGTCCTTAAACCAGCAAGCAAACATTTTGTAGAAAAAAAAATGGATTTACTTGTATATAAATATAAATAAATTTTATAAAGAAAACAGCTTTCGAACTTTAAAGCATTAAAAAATTATTTATAACTTTCCATTAAACTAGGATTTTTACAACAATGAAATTAAAATTGCTAAGAAAGTATGTATAGAAAACCATTTTTAATGTTAATTATTTTCTTAATCTGTAACAAATGAGTTTTATTCATTTTATGAATCATTTATTGAATCATTTTATTATTAAAAGTTACTATGATAATACACCGAAAAAAGTAATACGTTTGATAGTTCGATTAAAATTCAAAACAAGCGACATTTATATAATATTATAATTTGATATCCAATGAAATTTGATTGTAAATCTCTAATCAAAATTAATATCAGCATTTATATCGCAAATTTAAAAAAATTAATATTGCTAGTTTTTGTTAAAGCATAAAATTCATTTTTTTCCCACATTTTTTTTTCTATGTAGAAGAATATAATAATTTAGGTAATGCTGTTTTTAGGATTACACTTATATTTCATTACAATAAATTTTTTGTCGTTACTTTGCGTCAGAACTTAAACTTGGGTGAAGAAAATAATTTCTTTTTTGTTTTTGTTTGATAGAGAGTTCCTCCGTCAAATAAAATACCACAGTTAACTTTTTTTAGGGATGGAATTTTTCAGTTTTCCTTTCTGATAGCTTAATTTTTCAAATAAATTTTCTTTTATTTATTATTTTTATTTTTTTTTGTACTGGCCCAGAAATAAATGACTAGCTTGAAATTGTATATTTTTTTTCATTTAATTCATTTGATAGTTCCCTTTTTTAAATCTTTTTTTTTACTTAAATTTTCAAACAATTATTCTTTTTTTTAAATTTAATTTTCCTGTATTTCATATAAAAACCTTAAAGTCTAGCTTAGAAATAAATTACTATCTTGAAATGGCGTAATTTTTCATTTAATTCAGACAAATATACATGGATATCCATCAAGATTCATGTTAGGAAACCAAAGATCGTATATTTCTCGTACATTAAAAGAATTCTTTTTTTTTTATCGGAAAAGTAATTCAATACATAGTTATTCATTGAATTGCATTATTTATCGCTCCGAAAAACAAATATGTATAATAGCTCTAATTTGAATTTCCCTGAAAAACAAATCCAAATTTTCTTACCTCTTTGTATGTATTTTCAACGATCAAAATTTAAAAAAAATAAAGAAACAAAATATCAAGATGATACATCTTCTTGAATGGATGATGTCATCCGAAGGTAAAGAATTAATAGTACAATTGACCAGTTTATCCTTCTCAACTATTGAATCTCCAATTTCCATTTATTTTGAAATATAAAAAAGTTGACATATTAACAAAGACGGATGAAAATTAATTTGCTTTGTTTGTTATAACAGAGAAAATTCAGAAATTGTCGAATTTTTTTTAATTACAGAATCTTTCTAGATAACATCAGAGATAATTTTTATCCGTTAAAAATCTTTTATCTGCCATTTTAACGCCCCTCGTGGTGCATCCTGTCATGGAAGATCGCGTTTGACAAGATGAATTGAAATTTGCACCACCCCTTTCAGCTGAGGAGTTCTGAATTTCTCCCCGCCACACTAACTTTGACAGTCGTGATGAGTAAAAAAGATAATTTTATTCTTCTGTCAATAAATTTCGCTTAGTTCTCTAAAGGCTATCCGCTTTTTTAAAAATTATTTCCTTAGCTGAATGAAGATACTTATTCATTTTTTTTTTACTGGATAACTTTTAAGTTTCTTTTTTCAATTCCTACAATTAGTTCACACTCTTCCTATATATATTTATATATCTTGTTCAAATTTTCAATAGTTGATAAAATACTTTTCATTCATCCACTCGACTTCAAATACATTTTTTTAACTTTACAAATATATACATTTATATTTACACAAAATAAATACCGTGTTGGCTAATGGCAGTTGGGGCACGTTAAATATGTCGTGACTGCAAAGTCCTTCATGTTGCCATAACAAAGGATACCACTGGAGGTACTGAGTCGGTCTTTGATTTAGATCTAAATTCTGACATGCGGATGGATGAATGAGTTCGACAGTTCCCTAAAAAGGGTTGTGTGGCGTGTGTCCGAGCAAAGTCGTCCTTTCACCTTAACGATGCTCGTTCACAACGAAAGGCGCACACCTCTCCCTTCATTCGGAAGAGCTCCGCTCATTCGGGCTTGGTATGACAAAATGGCATTAGACCCAACACCACCACAAAACAAATGCATATTTTTTATATTTAGCGAAAGACACTTGATGTTAATACGGCTTTTTTTTTCAAATATTAATTCATTCATTAAATTGAATTCATTTTTAATGCTTTAAGTAGAGTTTGAGCAGTTTGTTATGAAAATTGGCATCAATGGGTAGTGGCTTAATCGGTAAAATGCGAGTATTTCAGCATTTTTCTCATGAAGGTGAAGAATGAGAGCTCAATTTTTGAGAAAATAAATGATCTTTTGATATTTAATAATTGTTTTGATAAATATTGAATAAAAAGTAAGTAAAATAAAATTTTTCCTTGTTGATCTAAGTAAACAATTATGATTCTTTGATATTACTTTATTTATTTAATTAATTAATTTTTAATAAAATCGAGTTTTTTTTCGGTAAATATAACAAGACACACTTACTGATTACATGTGAGTACTTTTCAATCTTCTCTACAATGAAATTTTAAATGGTATGAAATGGTAATCTAAATAAAAAAAATTCTTGTATGCGTTTAGCTTAACGTATTATTTGATATAATCTGCAACGTTATAGTATTCATTTTACTGTTTATCTATCACTGTAGTGCGAGCAAATTTGCTCTAGACATTAACATAATTAATTTACTCCATCTCACATCGGAACTGGTAAACACCATGATATGGAAAAAGGCTTGATTTATTAAATTAAAATTATTTAATATTATGCTTAAGTTTTTACAAAAATAAACTTTACATTTAAATCCCGATCAGTTATTGTAGTAGCAACCCTCTGATTCCAGATCAGAAGTTTGCGTGTTCAGATCACGGTCGGGTACCAATGTATGGTATTAGCGGGAATTATGCAAAAGTTGAGGTTGAATTCAGCCAAGGATCGAACTGCGATGTTTGGGTTTGAAGTCCAGTCACTTATCCATTCGACAAAAACGAACGCTTGTGTTTAGCGGCTGTTACTGGCTTATTAAGATGCCACCACATCATTACTCATATTTTTGAACTAACATTCAGTTTTACTGAGGTTAAATCCAGTCCGAGATGATACTATACAACATTGCTACCTTGAGAGTAAATAGAAAAAAGCTAACATTTGTAAATATATATAAAATTGCAATAAGTTTATAAAATAAAAATATAATTTTTTTTTCTGTGTGTGTGAAATCGCGGATTTTTTTTCAGGGAAGACCAACATAGATAAGCTTAAAAGGCAAAAATATTAAATATAAATAAATAAGAAGAAAATAAAGCCAAAAAACGAAACTCTAACAAAGGAATAACAACAAACACGTCATCCATACTGTTCGGACGAATGTACTTAGAATCAGAAGCTAAATAAATTCACTAATTCCTATTTATAATTTTTTTGCATAAAATCATGCCATCTTAGGAAAGACGTCTATGTAGATAAAATTAAAAAGGAAAATAAACAAATAAATAAAAAATTTAATTCAAATTATTAGATCCGTTTCCGAGATACATGAAATAAAATTTATATACAGTAAAAGCTCCTTAATCGCACTTCCTTTATTCGCGTTTTCACTATTCGCGGATTTAAAAAAATGTGACCCAATTCCTATATTATCGGCTAAAAATTTCTTTATTCGCGGATCTAATGAGTACATAGATAATAATAGAAGGATTCCAATAGGTATCCAATCCAATATCCTTTGTAAATGCCGTCAAATGGACTAATAAAAAAAATAGATCTTATTACAACTTTGTCTAAGTATGTTGTTCAATGCAAACATAGCCGAAATCGCGAATGGAATAGGACGAGATGGGTTCGAACAGATAGAATCAAGTGACATTCAGGAATTGCTTGAATCGCAAGATGAAGATCTGACTGAAACCGACTTGGAGGAAATGTTAAATTCACAGCCCATTGAAGAAGAGGCTTCAAGAAGCACTGGAAACGTGACATTTCATTTGAAAAATCTGAGTGAAGATTTAAGAATGGCAAATGAGCTTTGCGATTTCTTTATGAACATTGATTCGTCTATGGAACGAAGTCTTATTTTTAAGAGACAAATTGCTAATGCGACTGCTGCGTATCAGTCTGAATGGAAGGAACTTTTAAAAACTTCCAAGCAAGAGAAAATGACAAAATTCTTCAAACCAATACCTAAGCCTTAATTGAAGTTTTTGAACATTTTGATTAATTAAATTGATTTTTTTATATATTTGTTTTTATTTTTATTTTGTCACCTAGGAACGTATCCCCTATAATTCCATATAAATTCCCATTCCGTAATCATGGTTTCTGTATTCGCGGCATATTCATGGAACATATACCCTGCGAATAAAGAGCTTTTACTGTACAAGAATTACTCATTTAAAGATATAAAATTCAATCTATTCGAGATACCTAAATTTTTAAACATCTGGAAAAAAGTTATTTTAATTTATTAAGCATTATATATATATATTAAAATGAATTTTTGTTGAGAGAAATATTATTTAAAAAATTTTCTTATTTTTTTGAACACCGTTCTTGATTCTTCATAAGTGATAAGTTCAAATGACAAGCACAAATTTTACAAAAAATGAACAAGTTAAAATTTTTATGAAAAAAATGATGCAACAACATATTTAAATGTTAGAACCTATTCCATTTATTAAGCAAAAATATTATAAAAGTGGTTTCTATTAAAAAAATAACTAAAGAAATAATATCAGGTAATTTACTGGGATTCGTATATTAATCTACCCAAAAAAATTTATATTATCTGTAATTTTTGTAAGATGGATCAATTAGAGTTCAATTTTAGTAGTTCTTAAGTTTTAAGAATTAATTTATGAATGGAGGAAATTGCGGAAATTCAAATTATAGAAAACAAAATTTAATTTCTCGTAGGATCAAAATAGTTTTCTTTCATTGGAAATCTCCAAATTATGTAGTTTTTGTGAGAAATTTGAGTCGAAATTTTGCTTATTCTTTTAAATAAATAGATTTTTGACAAATATTCAATATAAAATTTAAGCAAATATTTAACGATAATTTAGCTTGAGTTCCTTTTTTTTTTTTACAAACAATTTTTTAAAAATATGCACTGATTTGTGGAATTCAGTTTACTCTAGTCTAGTTCAAAATTAAAATATAGTATAAAATGCCTTAAAATTTCTGAAAGTTAAAAAAAGATTTTAGATTATTGAATTTTTTGACCGATGTCTGTGTTTAATCTAATATTTAAAAAATAAGAAATTCTTATCTTTTAAATATTT
>JAPMOQ010034905.1:902656-961681 GCA_026543055.1 Argiope trifasciata | reverse complement strand
ATATATATATATATATATATATACACCATTTATGAATCTAAACACGAATATTTTATAAATTCCTAAATTCTCAAATTGCCTGTAATTATTTCATTGAACTCAAAATATAGAAGTTTTTCCAGTCCTAGATTTTGCTCTACTTTTCTTTCTAATTTTTACCCATTTTAAGGGAATGGCATCAAAGAATGATAATTATTCTGATAAAGCAATTATAATGCGGCTTTAAACGACATGATTGATTCCAAAAATCATTCATTACTGAGGACATATTAGAATTTCGACCCAAAAAATTTTAGACCCCAATATTTTTGATACATGTTCCTGCATAATTTAATTCAAATGTATTGAAATAAGCGAAATTTGAGTCAATAGCGTTTTTTGAATTTTTCATATGAAATACTTTCAGAAAAAAAACAAATAAAGTCAAATAATAAAATTAATTCAACATTTCACATTGAAGGGAAAATATTAAAAAAAAAAAAACTACTCGGTTTAATCTTGAAATTAATCTAATCAAAATACCTGCGAATGTCACAAGTTTTTTACCACAGTTTGACGACCAATATTTTTTTTCCACACATAAAGCTTCCACCATAATACTTTGATGACTTCTTAAGAGGATCTTCGTGCAAAACCGTCATTTGATACGATACGCACGGTGAATAATTCATATTCTTGAAGCCCATTATTTGAAAAGGAGAATATAGCTTTATGGATACAAGTTCAGTTATAAAGCCATTATGCTTATTCCTCGTATCAACAAAAGAAGCTTCTTTGTACGCCTAATGCCAAGAAAAACACATTCATTTCCTATGCTAATACCTCGCTTAAATGGCGCAAATGAGCATCGTTGTTTTCGAATCATGTCTGTCAATTAAGCTTGGATAACACAATCAGACACCTGCAAATCCAGTAGGAAATGAAGACTAAAATAATCTGTGGGAAAACCTCTCCACATGTGTTGAGGCATTTATTACATTATATTTATTACGTTGGAAAGCTTTCTGGATTATCAACAATAGTAATTCATAATGTTTTGTTTGTTACTTTAAAGAATAAGAAATGTTATTTGGGAAGAATATCCTTAAATAACGCTGAATCTGATTAAAAATGAATAAAAAATAGATGTATACGCACTAACATACACTTAATATTTTTGGTCTGCGTAAGTTCTAAGAAAACTAAAGCAATCATTAAAAAAAAATTTTTTTGCAAGAATTTTTTGAAGAAATATATTTTTTTCTTAATGAAATGGTTTTGAGACAAATTTAGGAAAAATAATATCTATTAATGATAGAGATGAATGTGTGTGAGACAATAGATGTTTGTCAGATTTTTTTTTAAAGTTTGAATTAGAATTTCATTTAATTAAAAATTAAATTCGATTTAAAAAATTTTCCGTGATAATTTTTGAAAACATCATTATACTAACATGATTTTGTACATTTTTTTTAAATTAGAGAAGCTTTTTAAGAATACCCGGTTTTTTAATAATTATCTGTCAGGAATAGATTACCTTGAAAATCCACCTTCTCTTGAAAATTTAAAGCATTTTTATGGTATTAAATATCTAACCACTTGATTTTTTTCGTTATTGAAGGTTAATGAAGGAACTTATTCAAATTTGTGTGGTTTACATGATGAATTTAAAAAAAAATTGGGTTTACAATGTTGTGAGATTTCGAAGATGGATGAGTCATACATTTACAATTTTAAAAGCAATATGCTGTCGTGGGACTGGTCTTCATTATAAAAAACCATATAGACAATAAACAGAACATATCTAAGACAATTAAAATAATAAGATTTCAATTTAAGATTTTGATAATTTGATTGAATAATGGGTGGAAGTTATATCTAATAGGTTTAACTGAAATTAATTACAATCAATATCCCCGTCAAACCAGCTAATAATCAAAAGCAACTAGTTTGAATTGTAACGATAATAAAATATTATAAATATATAATATAGAGTTTAAATTATTTCAGAAGCACTCATGCATTTGAAAAAAAATTATAAGATTAAATTATGCAGCTAAAATAAAAAAAAATTTTGAATTGAATTACGGTACAAAATAATTTTGCAACCGTATTGTTTATCAATTGTCAGATCATGATTTTTGGAAAAAAGTAGAAAATCATAAACGCAAGATATTAAGAGAAAGTGTTCTCTAGTCTGATATTAAAAGTAAAATATTTGTGTGTGTGTGGAATTTGCTAATTTACGAGTTAAAAACTTGTACTGTATGCTTAAATGTTAAAGATATAGTTCTGCTGATATTTGAAGTAGACAAAGCTCCCTAAAATTCTTCTTTAAACTTAAAAATTCCTAAATTAAATATTCATGATTTATTTTAAAATGTACTGAGAAATTATTACAATTGTGCCATTGAATTTCACATTTAATTATGCCAATAACTGGGATCTTTTTCTCTTAAAGTTTTCGGTGCTGTGTGGTGTGAAGAGGGGGGTGCCAGTTCAGGTGTCATCTTCGTCATCTGACCGTGGTTCAAAATGACGAGGTCCGTCCCCAAACAGCCCTCGACTTGCTTTAAAACGGGACGTTAATATAATTAAACTAAACTCTTAAAATTTTCTCTTTTAGTACAAAAAATATACTTTTTATTTTAAAATTAATATTCTATATATATATTTATTATTGTATATTTATAAAATTAATTTTCTCTCTATATATTTATTATTTATTATTATATATTTATAAAATTAATATTCTATTTTAATAGACTACTGTATAAATAAAGGGCAAAAAAAAACCCGTCTCTTGTTATTCATTACACAATATTTCATATGCTGCAATATTTCATTTATTATTTATCCTACTCATAGCATGTAATAGAAAATCATGGAATTTTTAAGTTAGCATGATAGTGGGTTATCCTATTACATATACCATCGGTTAGCATCATTGAAAATTTTATTCTAATGTTAAAACATATTAGAATTAAATTAAAATGGCCCTTTTTAAATTAAAATTTTACATTTTACAGTTTTATTTTTATTTCGTAAGCGATGTCAAATTACTAAAATATCATAATGAGTTGTTTTGAGGGCGTGATTAGGTAGGAATTCTGCATATTTGTCTAAAAGTCTAGTAAACAAATGTTTCCAAAACAGAAATAAAACTCTTTATAACTCCCGACTTCTTTATCGCGTTTCTTCAATTCAATATCATTTCTGTTTTTGTAACCGATTTCTTAACACTGGTTTTACCCATAATGCATTTGACAATTCATTGGAAATGACGTAAATAGGTTTTCTACCTCCATTATATGGGTTTATTTTTCATCCGTAATCAGATAAAACACCAATTCAATCAATCTTTAATTCAATACAGGCTACCGCAATTTGGACAGCAGTTTCCTTTGTTCCTCTTGGTAAGCGGAATGACATACGAGTTTACCATTAACACTGTGAAACAAAGACAGCTCAGTTTTTTTTTTCTTTTTTTCTTTTTTTTTTTTTACAAAAATATCGGAAAATTTAAATCTTATAATTGACTTATTATTGTATTTAAATTAGTTAAAAGGAACTCGAAAATAATGCAAAGTAAATATTCATAATCGGAAAATTCTATTTCGAAATTTCTTGGGGAAATTTTCAATTCTAGAAGTCAAACTTAAAAAGAATATTATCTGATCTTTGATAAACTGTTTGAATACTGAAGATTCAGAGCGTATTTCCGACTAAACTGATTAGTCAAGGGTGCACTAAGCAAATAGAATAAAACTCTTTATTTTCCTAGTTCCAAATAAATAAGTTGGTGATAAAAAAATTACTAATTCTATGAAAGCTAAAAGTTATCTAGTGTAATTGCTGAGGACATATATGTTTTATTATGTTCACTTTGAATATTTATATAGTTGTTGTTGTTTTGTAACTGATGGGGCTTAACAAGCCCTCTGACAGTTATCTGTCAGCGATTTAAGCCAAGTGAGCGTCTCTTGTTTATCGGTATCATACCAACTAGGGCCAAGAGTACGATTTCATTATTTCTCGCCTTCCATTCTCGAGATAAACTCCTTTTTACAGTGGGAGGGGGCATTCACATATCTCACAGATAGAACACATAAGCACATCCATGCCCGAACCAGGACTCGAACTCGGGAACATGGGAAAGAGGCGCTACCCTTAACCCAGATTGGTGGGATAAAGTCTATATGCTACATCTAATCTGTCTAACTCAAAGTATTTTGAGTAATCTCTATCATAGATAAGCAAAAATACAAATTGACTGATATATTTCAGATATGCATTTTTCACATATAGAACACAGGATAATAAAGATCCATGCCCAGGATCAGACCACCAGGACTCGAATTCATTATACCCAGATCACAGGCAAGACGGCTACTCTTATGTCAGGACGCCGGCTGAATATTTTAAAAAAATTGAGCACCTGCTTCAATAATACTGTATATAAAAATGGATATCGAGAAGTCTGGTGTTATAATATATAGTTAAAAATATTCACAAAGAATGTAGAATAAAAAAAGTATTTAAATTGGTAACAATGTTAAAATATGTTAAATTGTTAAATGAAGTTAACTTTTAAAAGAAGTTTCTTATAATGCGTACTGCCCAAGAGCACAAAAGTCCTAAATTCGTATTTAATAAAAATATTAAGTTCTCCCTAACAGATTAACTTTGAGATTAGAACACTTCTCGAATGGATTGTCAGTACTGCTTTCAACTGAATTACAAAAAGGAAGAATGATAACAGAATCGAATTCGAATTATGAGAGGTGTTCATTGTTTTAAAAAAAATATCGTTATTATCAGATTCTTTTGTGGGTCTTTGTCTGGAATTATTTTAAAGTTTAATTTTTTAAATAATTTACACGCATTTTATAAAATTTAAATAGCTTACACGCTCGTAATTTTTCTTTATTAAATTAATTGAAAATATTTATGAAGTTAATTTTTATTGAAACAACCGATTGAAAGATTCAGTTCATTGAGTTGATTCTATATTGACCAATAAAAAACTCATTAACGATCATAATGATAATTCTTTGAATTACGGCAACTACCAAGTATTTGATTTTTTTAATGTTTTTTATTCAGCATATTTTCAGCGTGATGCATTTGAATTAGAAACATGCATGAATTTAGCTATTTCCAGTATTGATTATTAAATGACTAGCCTTGTGGTTATGTAATAATGCGATGTATAAACTTAATTAACGGTTAGGTTACTAATGAGAAATTGATGGAATATTAATCACAATGATTTAAAATCAATTTCTTCTGTTTGCTACCCGTTTGTTGCCATTTTTATGACAAAATTATTTTTAAAAATTCTTTCTCGCAATTAATTTTCAAGGCCAATATACGGAAAATTTCTTAAAATGATTTATCACAATGCAAATTGAGCATAATCCAGGGAACTTTTAAATAATTCATGTACATTTTCATGTAAAGTAATTTAACAAAGAAAATTAATGACTGAAATTAAAATGTTAAAACCATTAGCTTTGATATTTTAATTTTTGGTGATTAATTTTTTATAAATTAATCGCTATAAAGTGCGTTTTATATTTTATTAATGTACATTTTTTTCATTTTGAAGAACTTTAAACTGTAGCACTCTCTTTTTCCCCCTACACTATGATTCACTCATTACACGCCGCCCTCTGGCGAGTACTTAGAGAGACAGTCAGTTAGGCCTCTGTTATCGTTATGTGTTGACGTGTTTTGCCCACTCTCTGTTTGTGTTTGTGTGTAACGTAACCTTATATGTTTTAATAATAAATTAATGTTAACAAGAAGGCTTATCTTATCTTAATTAGGACCCACCAACCACCGGTCACATTGGCGCCCAACGTGTAATGAGTGAATCATAGTGTAGGGGGAAAAAGATAGTGCTACAAAACTAGTTTTAAAATATAGCGTATTTTTTGTCAATGAATTCTAAAATCATTCTCTCCTTTGCGCATGCGTTAGGATGAGTTTAATTCGTCAAAATAGGGGTGAAAGGAAAAATAAAAAGAGGAGATGTTTACATTTAACAGTGAAGTAAATTCCTTAAATTCGCATAACCCTCCGGCGACAAACCCTTTAGTGAAATGAAATCGTCCAAAAGTGGTCGTCTGAGGATAACGAAAAGAACATATTTCTAGATACTTTAATTGTTATAAACAAAATATATCCAAACATTTAAGTGCTATTTTCTTAAAATACTTTGGTACTTATTTTCCTACATCTAATAAACAGATATTATATAGATATAATTATTTTGCAAGAAAATATAAATGTATATGCACAGAAGGACACATAAAGAAATTCTATTCTGTTTTTATCTCCCACAAAAATACTGTTTAACATTTCCGAGAGACAGGAGACATATGATTTACACCAAATCCATCAATTTTTGCATGAAGTTACGAAGATTAGCGTAAATTTGGTCAAATCTAACAAAAAAGGCATAAACTTAGATGTTGCACTTTCTTTTCTCACAGAAAATGGCGTGTCTTAATTTGTTATTTAGTTGTTAATTAACCAAATAGGTTAATCAATCAAATCAAATTTACATAATAAGTTAAATGATTAACTTTTCTTAAGCCTTTTTTGTATTCAAAAAATATTTTCATATGCCCTGACTAGGAAAAAAAATGTTTTTTTAAAGGGTTAAGGGAATAACACTAAATCTTCAAGTTAATTGAGTTATTATTGAGAATTATTTCTAAAAGAAAGTTAATATCGCTAAAAAAATTTCATACTTAAGTTTGAAGTAAATTTAGAATTTTTCTAAAGTTTTATAAAATTTAAAAAAGTTTAAAATAATAATTATTTTATTATTATAATTCATTCATAATACTCTAGATTTATTTATAATTTTCCAAAGTTTTATAAAATAGAAAAAAATCGAAATAATAATTATTTTGCTATTATAATTAATTTTTAATATTCTAGACTTATTTATAATTTTTTCTAAAACTTTCTAAAATTGGAAAAGTTTAAAATAATTACTATTTTACTATTATAATTATTTTTTTTAATTCTCTAGACTTATTTGTAATTGTTTCTTAGTTTTATAAAATTGGATTAAGTTTGAAATAATTATCATTTTACTGTTATAATTAGGCTTATTTATAATATTATTAATATTGTAATATAAAATTAGGCTTATTTTTAATTATAGTTTCATAAAATTGGAAAACATTCAAAATAATGATCATTTTACTGTTATAATTAGTTTTTATTACTCTATACGTATTTTGTTGAAGTAAATTAAGAAATTTTTATGTAAACTTTAGAATCATCATTTCCGTAAGGATTCTTATTTTTTTTAAAATTAGGATTTAAAATAAAATAGACAAGTAACGATTTACAAATACATTTTTATTTGTAAATAGTTTTTTTCATTTAAGGTTGATTAATCTTTTTACACGTGAGCTCTAATTACTGAACTCTAAAACCTGTTCAAAACAAAATAAATTAGCGAATTCTTAATGAAGAACTTCTAATCATCCCCAAGAAGCTCATGTTTTAAATCTTTTTGCCGAATATTCTTATAAAGTTGTAAAAGAATAGTCTTATAAAGTCACCTGCATCCAGAATAGAAGAGAAATTTTAACAGAATTGTTCTGTTATTTTAGATTTTGAGCGATGAAGATTAATAATGTGCAGTTTCTCTTACAGTGATTCAATTATTCGTTCATCCATCTGCAATGTTATCGAAAATAAGATCACAAAAAAGTGGATGAAGATTCCATTTTCAGCATTTTCTTTTTGCACATAATTGCCCATCCATTCTGTCTTCTTGTTACAAAAGAAACAATTTCTTCTTTCTTGTAAACAGTTTATTAATTCGGTGGGTAAAAGAGCTAAATATAAAAAAAGTTAGATGATAAGAAATACTTTTGTAAATACTGAGGGATTATTAATTTCTCTTTTCACTTCACCTCAGACAAAAAATGACAGCCTCACCTGCATCCATTTGTCATCAGTTTGACGTGAAAATTGCGAAAGTCTTTAATTTTCGCTTCACTGTAACTGCATGGTAATGTTATACTAGCGACGCCTACATTCAACCAGAAGCCACTTACCATGCGAACTTTACTCTAAGGTTTATAAAATATGTTCCTTTCTCTATATATTTTAGTCGTTTCAATAATATATATTAGGTTAGCTTGTTATTTTGACCGGACCCTCCTACTCCATTTTTGGTATGATGTATGACTGTGTTGCTTATCACAAGGTTGAAGTGTTAAATTGTAAATAATTTCGTATTAGGTTTGGTTTATTTTAAAGCAGCAATTCCTGGCAATTTTTTCAGGTGAACAAGTAATAATATACAAGCAAATACATGTAACTAATATTCTATTAAATATACATGTAAGCAAATACTAAATATAATATTAAACTAATTTACAAATAAACAAATACTAAATATAACACTAAACTAATTTACAAGTAAAAAATACTAAACTAATTTACAAGTAAACAAATACTAAACAAATTTACAAGTAAATTAATGCTAAATACAATATTAAATTAATATATACGTCACATTCATGAATGTATGCACACACACAGTAAATAGAATGGTCAAATTTTCATCTTAATTGTAAAGAATATTATAATTTAGCATATGGTTATTTCAATGTAGTGTAAAAACGTTTAAAATTAAAATCCCCTTTGTTTGTAAATTTCTTTGATAGCATTCTTGGTAGCTGAAAGAATGTTAAAGCGGCATGCCGACTCTCGCCAAGTATTGCTCAGTATTTTGGCTGATTACATTTTAAACTACATTTGTGATCTAACTTTGAATGTTTCAGTGTCTACGGCAGATATCGCAAATATTCTCTTCTTTTATGTAAGTTCAAAACTGACATTAAACAAGTATGGCCGATCTGAATTCATGGAATAGAAGAAAACACAAAACTTTTTCCTTCCTCGATAATATTTTGATATCAATCGAAGGTTTAATTCTTTTTTCTGCATTAATTGCATTATCTGTTGGATTAAAAAAATTAAGAGCGTGATTATTCCATTATAAAAATTTTACAGTATTATATTCAATCGTACTTTCGTAATAGTTCTTTAAAATCAGGGAAAGATTTTATACCGGTTTGTAATCTACATGTTATGATAAATACAATTAATCCGGTTATTGTATATAATTGCCAGTAGTTTTACATAATAACCAGTTTATTACATTTAAAGTTAAGTAAATACGTAACATAATCTGTATTTCAGTTATTATTCACTATAAAAAAGAACATTGATTATAAAGCAAAATCTTTATTATTATTTAGTTGCTCTAATCTAATAAAATTCAAAATGAGGGAAAAAAAAGTAAGAAAGAAAAGATGATAGCTTTGTTATTGTTGTTTCTCATAAAAGATTACGCTGAGGGTATGAGAAATTATTTAATTCAGAATTTGACAGTTTCAGTATCTAGACACTTTCTACATTCATTTGGTTTCTGCATTTACAGTTCTAAAAAATAATAAAGAAATAAACCACTGAAACAGATATGTAATCGAGAATCCCATCAAATGTCTAGAACTACAAATACGGCAATTTCTAGGAACTGCTGCCGAACATTTATCCAGAACGAAATCAGTAATGGTATTCTAAAAATAAATTTTACAATCTAATTAAGTGATGAGTCTTTAAATTTGATGGTGCTTTTATTTTATTTTAGAAATCTCTTTCGAAAATAATTTATGCTAAAAGTAGTTATCGTCTTATCAATTTTCGGAAAGTAGTATCTAAAACAAATAAGAAAAGTCAGTTCTGTGTCCCAATAAATAAGGTAAAAATGGGTCTTCTAGAATAAATTCTAAAATAAGAGTCTTCTAGAATAAATTCTTAAATAAGAGTCTCCTAGAATAAATTCCAAATTCCTGCTTGCAATGGGTGCAAATGTACTGAAACGTTGTTTTCTGTTCTGCCATAATTATTCTTTTGAATTTCTTTTATTCATGTCAAAAACATTTCTAGTAAATTATCTTTTTAATATCTGTTTCAAGGTAGATAGAATTATTAAAAAATTATTCTCGGTGTTTAACTTTTCTGTTATATCCATAATGTAGCAGTTATTAATTTAAATTTTGATATAATTCTTAAATAAATGATTGACGATATATAATTAAATGTATCCAAAATCCAAGAGTATATTTTATAATATATTTACAATGGAATATTATAATTATAAATAATCACAATATTCCATTATAATATGATATTACACTTTTACAAATATAATGTAATATCATATAAAATATTTGTAAATTAAATAAATAATTCTCATGTAAATATATTTAGAAATGAAAGTTGAAGCTAAATTCAAACTTACTGCTCATACATCTGCTGTGAATAAAATGATTAGAATAAATTGATATGCATCGAGAGAACTTGAATTTTTTTAAATGTTTGATTTCTGGGTACAAAATGTTTTAAATATTATGAGGGAAAAAGATTTATTAAAAACATTTTTTATATTTTAAACATTTTTAACAAAAGGTTAGAATTGATAAAAAGTGGGTTATATTTTGAAACATTAAACTTTTCGATCATACTCTATGGAATATAATCACTATTTTATAGCCCCTTAATACTTTTTTAAATACAAAACGTTACACATATCTATTTTTTTAAAACTAATTTAAAAGTAACCCTTTATTCTTTGAAATGTACAAGATATGAAAAAGTAAATTTATGAATTATATATTTTTATTAAAATATTAACACAAGTAAAAGTTTTTGCAAAATAATTTATATTTTTCTGAAAATATGAAAACATTTCTGAATCTTCTATCAGCGATATTTTATTCCAGATAAATTATAAGTGTAAAAGCATAATATTAAGAATGATTTTATTCAGTTTTAAAGTTAACTAATTATTGAATATAATTATAGCCATAAATGTTTTTGTCATTAAATTTTTAAATGAAGTGTTAAATGGCCATCTACTAAAAAAATCACTTTTTAAATGAGAAAAAATTAACTTATATTAATGTCTATTACGAGTATTAGAAACAGTAACTAATAACTATAAAGGATTTAAATAATTCTGTTGAATATAACCTAAAAACTACGGCATTTTATCTGAAAATAAATATAATCGTCGCACATAAATAAATGTTTTTTGATTCTGAAAAAACGAAGATTAAGAATTTAGTATGATAATTTATTTTTTTACATTTCAGATGCACAATCTGGATCAGTACCAGAACCTCTGTTTGTCAAAGGATGCAGGGCACAGAGGGGTCAGTTCCCCCACGAGACTTATTGCCAACAGTATTACAATTGCTGGGACGGTCGAGCCACCATAGAAGAATGCCCGGGCAAACTGCTCTTCAACCCGGTCATCTCAGCATGCGATTTCCCAGAAGCTGTCAATTGCTTGACGAGACTAAGAAATCCAGGTAAAAAAAAGTATTCTGCTGGTTAATTTTGTAGCAAAGTTTTTATGCAGTTAAAGTGGCACTTTCAATTTAAGCTGTATACTGGATGATTTTTTTAAAAATTATGGCTTTGTAGAGGGACGAGATTTCTTATAAGTTCATTATGAGGTTGAGGAATATAATAAGTGAGTTTTAAGAACAGTTATTTAATTATTTTCTAAATTCCACATTTCACAAGATAAAACAAACAAAAAATGAAGAAAACATGAAACATAGTACAATCTAATAATAATCCTACTAGAAGAACAATGGGAAATATACTTTGATGTTAATAAAGTAACGCCATCTGTTATATCAAAAGAGAAGGTAGTAGAACTATGTAACCGCTACAGCTTGTCAATTGTAATTCGTATAAGTAAGTATAAGTTAAGAAAAAAAAATGGTCTCAGAAAAAAATTGTTAAAATACAAAATAAATAATGAAATAAAAATAATTTGATAAACGTTATTTAAAAACAATTTTTATATACTTTACACCATTTATCGTGTGACTATATTCTGTAAAAATTCAAAATTCATCCTATATTAAAAACATAATATGAGTCAATGCGTGATTAAAATACAGCACCTGTTGAATGTACGCATTTATTTTTTAAAAAAATAATCGCCCAATACGAACATTTACAAAGAAGTAAGCTAGTTGCTGAGATGATATACTTCTTTAAGAACCAAAAGTTCATAAGAATCAGCATTAAATTCCGAAATACAGAACAAAAATATGACAGATTCATATATGACTAACCTCACAGTGCACGAGAGGTACGACGAAATTAAATAGGCGTTTACGTTTACAAAGCATTAGCTTCACAAACCGAAAATAAATTGCCCTTAATTAGAAAGATACGTATAATTTACGACATGCATATAATTTATTTTTTCGGTTTAAAAAAATAAAAGTAAGCAAATTATATACACGACAGAAAAGTCATCAAGCTCGAAAAATCAAAATATGAATGATCACAGTTATTTTGTCAGCTATTTTACCCAGAATTAAAAATATCTAAGCATGTTTTAAAAATATTTTTTAATTTAAATTCTTGGCGTTATTTAAAATAAGTGATCTCATGATTAATTTTGGTGATTAATTTAATGAACGCGATTTGAATTTCTATCATCGTGGCATGCATGAACAATATTATTATTAGGATGTATGAGACCAATCTTGAAATTATTATCTATTTTCGTGTCTTTTGGATTTCATTGCATTTTATATAAACGGATTTCATGTTAAAAAGGAAGGCATGCTTTTCAAAAAATATAAATATCAATGCTTCAGGCTAAATAATTTTGATTGTTTCTTACATTTAATTAAAAGACCCTTTAAAAACTCGAGTTTCATACCTTTGTGTATTCTTTGTATATCCTTTGTTTTTCTATTCATAAAAAGTATTTTTATGAAATAAAATATTGCCAAATGGAATTATATTTAAATTAATTTATTAAATATTATAAATAAAATTATTTATTTATTATTTATTTATTGAACAACTGAAAACTTTTTATCAGAATGCTCCTTCTAGAATGAAATAAATTCGTAATTCTTAAAAACTTTGAATTTTATTCTGCGTTTTGTTTTAGTTTTAGTAAACCTTTTTTTTTTTTTCTTCTTATTTTCATTACTCACTTTTAAACTAAAACCTGTTACAGAAAAAAGTTTTTAGAAGCAATGAATTTTGTTTTCAAACCACGAGCTGCTAGTTTAAACCATTACGTCGATATTATGTATCAACAAGTAATAGAATTTTTTAAAATTCAATTCTTATTTAGGACAACAACAATTTTTTTAAATTTTTGTTACTTTTTATTAAATAATTATTAAAAGAATTATTGATTTTCTCAAGAATTCAACTCGCATTCTTCACCTACTCGTGAAAAATAGTAAAATTCTTGTCTTTTACCGATTGAGCTACTACCTGTTGACTTTAATTTTCATTGCAAATTGCCAAAACTCTGTTTAAAATATTAAAACAAATTAAATTTGATAATTAATGAATTAATATTGAAAAAATATGTCTTGACATCAAATGTCATCACTGCAAGTTTAAAAAATGCATTTGAACTTGGCTGTCTCGATCGTTAATAAAAAGTATTTTATTAATGACTGAAAATTTGAACAGATATAGAAATAAACAGAAATAGAAATAATATATAAAAAGTTATAGAAATAAATATGTATAGGAAGAATGTAAACTAATTGTAGGAATTGAAAAAAGGTTCATTTTATTAGACGAAATAAAAAGTTTTTTTTATTAGATAAAATATTTAATGGATGATTAATAAATAATATACTAAATAAATGTAACCTTATTGAAATTCATTTATTGAGTGGACAGTTAAAATGTTTTTATTAAAATATTCTTTCTAGAATGAAATAAATCTTCAAAAACATGAATTTTATTCAGCATTTTGTTAAGTTTTCCTCATTACAACCCACTTCTTAACTAAAACTTGTTACATAAATTGTTAGAAGTAATTAATCTTATCTTCAAACCACGAGTTAGCTGATAGTTTAAACCATCAACTAAGTTAGGTTATTATATGTCAGAAACGTTAACATACAATCCATCATTAACTTAGCATTTAATTACAAATATTCGTATATGGGATCCTATGTTTAGAAAAATAATTAAAGTACCACTACGCATTTTTTTTTTCTGTAGATTTTATTTTGGAATTTCAGCAGACAAGTAGAAGTAATGATCATTTCTTAGTATCTGTCCTCTCTACTGAAGGTCATTTTTTTATTTTTATCAAATGTAAAAAATAAAAAGTTTTTGCTAATCGTCCATTCAAAATTCTCTGACAGTGACTGCACGTAGTAGAATCCACAAAAACCGATACAGAAACAAAAACCAAGTTGTTGAACAAGAGAAGCTTAGTGTCCTTTTGTTTATCTTGATGTTATCGGTCTAGGTTTTTGTCGTTTTAGCTTTCTACCATCTCTTATGCAGTTTAGAATTTTCATTAGTATGCATAAGTATTTCTTCAGGCTATAAATTAGATAATATTATATCTCCGGTTTACCAATCCGAGCACAAAGCAAAAATAAAGATGACTGTATTATCAAATTCCGAGATTTATTCTCAAGTTCAAAGGATATCCAATTGCAAAGGTCATTTTATTTATTTTAATTCATTGTAATAGTCTGGAAAATTAAAACTACTCTGGTAAAATTGTATAATTTTTTTTCTTAAATTTATGCGAAATTGTTTATGAAAATAATCTTATTACCTTTTTATGCTGTCATATTTTTTTCTACTGAAATCAATTTCTACTTTTGAATGGACTTTACTTTTATTTATCTAGTTAAATGCAGTTTAGAATTTCGATTAGCATGCAGTAATCTTTTGTTAAGCTATAAATTAGATAATACTAGATCAATTTACCAATTCTTTCACAAAAAACGAAATAAATACGAAGAAACTAGTATCAAATTCCGAATTTCGTCAGAGCATTGAAGAATATCTAATTGCAAAAAGCATTTTATCTATCAATTTACCAATTCTTTCACAAGAGACGAGATAAATACTAAGACTAAGAAGAAGAAAGAATCACATTCCAAGTTTCAAGAATATCTAATTGCAAAAAGTATTTTACCTATTTTTATTTTATTATAATAGTCAAAAGAATTAAAATTACTCTAGTAAAATTGTATCACTTTTTTTAAAAATTTATGCGAATTTTTCAAAATAGTTTTAGTATCTTTTGATGCTGTCCTTATTTTTCTACTTAAATCAATTTCTATTTTTGAATGGACTTTTCTCTTATTTATCTAGTTAATTTAGAATTTTGATCAGCATGATACTAGATCAATTTATCAATTCTTTCACAGAAGACGAAATAAATACGAAGACTACGAAGAAGAAACTAAGAAGTATCAAATTCTGAGTTTCCTCACAGATTTGAAGAATATCTCATTGCAAAAAGCATTTTACCTATTTTTTTTATTGTAATAGTCAAAAGAATTAAAACTACTCTTGTAAAATTGTATTTTTTTTTCTTAAATTTATGAGAATTTTTTTTTTGAAAATAATCTTATTATCTTTTGATGCTGTCATTTTTTTTCTACTCAAATCAATTTCTACTTTTGAATGGACTTTTCTCTTGTTTATCAAGTTTAATGCAATTTAGAATTTTGATTAGCATGCGGTAGTTTTTCATTAAGCTATAAATTAGATAATAATAGATCTTCAATTCTTTCACAAAGACGAAATGAAGACTATAGTATCAAGTTCCGAGTTTCGTCACAGATTTGAAGAATATCTAATAGCAAAAAGCGTTTCATCTATTATTATAATAGTCAAATGAATTAAAACTACTCTCTTAAAATTGTTTCAGTTTTTTTAAAAATTTATGCTGACTTATTTTTGAAAATAATCTTTTATTATATTTTTGTGTTCTCTATTCTTTTTGTACTCAAATCAATTTCTACTTTTTAATAGATTTTTCTCTTGTTTGCAAAATGAAAGACAGTTTAGAATTTTTATTGGCATGCAATAGTCTTTCATTAAGCTATAAATTAAATAATACCAGATCTTCAATTTACCAATTCTTTCACAAAAGACGAAGTCTATAGTATCAAATTCCAAGTTTCGTCACAGATTTGAAGACTATCTAATTGCAAAAAGCATTTTATCTATTTTCATTTTATTGTAATAGTCAAAAAAATTACAACTATTCTAGTACAATTTTATCAGTTTTTTAAAAATTTATGCTGGTTTATTTTTGAAAATAGTCTTTTTTATTTTTTTTGCTGCTTTCATTTCTTTTTCTTCTCAAATCAATTTCTACTTTAAAATGGATTTTTCTCTTATTTGCAAAATCAAAGACAGTTTAGAATTTTTATTAGCACGCAATAGTCTTTCTTTAGTCTGCAGTTTCTATATTACTCTACCACCTTCCCCTTTAATACAACAGATGGCTTTACCTTATTAACATCAAAGTATATTTCCCACGATCCCTCTTTTGGGTCATTATTAAATTGTATTCTAAGTGAGTGGGGCGTATTTTTATGTTTGTTTTGCCATGTGAAATATAAAACTTAGAAAATAATTCAATAATTGTTGCTGAAATGCGTCTAATATTTTCGTCTATCTCATAATGAAATTATAAAGAGTCTCGTTCCTGTACAAAACTAAAATAAAGTTAGTTGAGGACATAGTAATTTCAAATGCCTAGTTTCGTTAGAGATTTAAAGAATATCCAAAAACGGTAACATTTTTTAAAAACATATTATTGGAAAAATAGCATTTTATTTTTTGGTACTGTTACTTTTTTCATTTAAAACAATTTAAATTTATTAACAGTCTTTTCTTTTATTCTTCAGATCTAATTCTGCAATTTGAAGTATTTAAAATTTAAAAGCAATTACTCTTAAGAAGCTCTTTATTTTGAGAGAAATTTTCAGTTTCCCCAAAATTTTTATTTACATAAGGTTTTATTACATATGAAGGCTATTCTACGAAATATGTTTGCCATATATATGGAGATATGGAGGTCACAAAATGTTTCTTTGCTTATTTTACACTTGCCATCTTTGGTGTCCAACTGGTTCACCAGTCTTAATTAAAATTTTCAATTAAATATAAATAAACGTAATAAATGCAACGTCTTTTAATAGTTTAGTCAAAATATTTTTAATCTATATACTTTAATAATCATATAATTCACTTATATTGTTATAAAGGACTTAAGCTATTATGTATTCTGTATCTCTCTAATTTTCTGTCAGTTCCCGTAGAATTTCAACTTTAATTTAAAGTGGAAATGATTAAACTGCAACTAATATAAAGAACATTTTTTACTGAAACCATACATTTTTAAAAAAATTATGAGTATTAAAAACAGAATCGTTCAGAATTTTAAGTCTTACGTAAACAACAGAATAATTTTCATAATTTATGTAGTATCTTAAGAATTATTCCACTATAAAATTTGGCTTTACTTTCAAAAAGATTTAAATAAGTAAAAATATCGAACGAAAACGATTTCATCTGCTGCCATTCTGCAAAATGTTTTGATAGCATTTATCTCTACAGAATAAGAAAAACAGAATAAATCCTAAAAGATAAAATAGTCTACGTTTAAATAGCGATCATTACGTGATCTCATTACCACCGAATTTCTTAACAAGTTAAATTTTACTTACCATCTAACTAATCCTTCAATATTAGGCTGATGTACCTATCTTATATATCATTTCTAATGCAAATGCTTTGAATCCAAGCTAAAGAACTTGATCACTGTCCAAAATAATCCCATCTTCAAAAATACGATGGTGGTAAGCTGTCTTATATTTCTACTAACAGTCGAAGTTCATAAATCAGGTATCGTGCAGATCAGCTTATCTTTTTTCATTGTAGCAGTTCAAAAGAAAAATACAATGACCCCATCAGTTAATACATACTATCATTTTAACTGAATTTCTTGCTTTGTGACGACTAAACGTCTCTCAACACACCTAAGCTACTTAACTAAACTGACCTCTAGGTTCATTTGAATGATCCTTCATTAGTCAGCTGTTTATATATGCAAAAAGCGTTCCTAAAAGTCAGCTATGCTTTTCAAAAAAATCTGCTATGGTCAAAGGATTGAATTTTATCTTTTTATAGAATATCTTTCAGTGTTAAGAACGAAAGCGTAAAAAGAAATTTCGACTATTAAAATATTATGAACTGTAGAATAGGTAATCCTTGCTAAAATCTCCAGAGTCAATCTTGAATTTTTAATATCCGAATATTAAGGAATAGCATACTATGATTTTATTGGTTTCATATATTAGTTTTGCAGTATTCGTTTGAGAAATATTATTCTTTGGAAAGAAAAACACACGTGATTAATTTCCCATCGCATTTTTATTCTTTCCTTCATATGAAAAGACGCTGCATTTTCTTCATTATGAAAACACTGAAGTCATTTTCTTCATTATCAGGAAAATATTTAAGGTATTTTCTTCATTATCAGGAAATTATTTATACATTAGTTTTGCTATATTTGTTAGATAAATATTCTTTTTAAAGAAAAATGCATATGATAAACTGTCAATCACATATTTATTCCTTCCTTCTTATGAAAAGACACGGTATTTTTTTCATTATGGAAACATTTAAAGCATTTTCTTCATTATCAGGAAAAGAATAAAGGCATTTTCTTCATCATCATGGGAAAAAAATCAAGATATTTTCTTCATCATCATGGGGAAAAAATCAAGATATTTTCTTCATTATCGTAGAAAAACATAAGGCATTTTGTTCATTATCATAGAAAAAATTCAGACATTTGTTCCTTATCATGGAGAAATCTAAGACATTTATTCCTTATTATGGAAAATTTTAAGACTTTTTGTCCATTGCCATGGAAAAACTTATGGTATTTGGTATATTATCAGGGAAAATTTTTAGGCATTTTTTCATTATTATGGAAAAATTTAATTTATTCAGTATTATAAGAAAACTTAAGACATTTTTTTATTATTATGGAAAAATTGAAGGCATTTTGCTCAGTATTATGGGAAAACTCAAGTCATTTTCTTAGCTATCATGAAAAGACATAAGGCATTAATTATCAGTGAAAAACATAAGGCATTTTGTTAACTATCATGGAAAAATTTAAACCATTTTCTTCATTATCATTGGAAAGTTTGAACCATTTTCTTCATTATTTTGAAAAGTCATAAAGAACTTTGTTCTTTATGATGAAAAAAATTCAAGGTATTTTCTTTATGATCATGAGAAGACTTAAGATAATTTTTATTTATGAGTTAAAATTCCTTTATAAAAACCACAATCAAAATCGGCGTAATCCGATTACAGAAGCAGAAAGCAACAAAAAGAGAGCGCGAGAAAGTATTTTGAACTTTTATAGTTTCTTAAGTGAATTTAGCTGAAACAAAATTGTGAGTTTCTCACGTAGCAGACTCAGAGTGGGAAAATAAAAGTCTACGCACTCTGAAGTTAAAAGGGAAGCTTTGTTCGAGTAATTGAAATACGAAATATTTTTTGTTTTATTATTGAAAATATAACATAATGTAGAACAGAACACATCTAATCAGAAAAAAGGCTGTGAAGTGTTTCTGTTAATTAATAAATGAATAAGTGTAATACAAATTTATTTGTTCTTGCAATATCTGATCTATACAAATCAGGGTAAAGTAATAAACAAGTCAATGTTTTTAGCTTTTTCACTCTGAAAATAATGAGTGTTGAATTTCAATTTTTCCTTGCACTCATAAAAATCAAATATGTTTCAAATCATAAAGAAAAGTGTATTGATTCCATAACACTCTACAGCGATCAGTTTAATATCTAACATATCGACTATTGGCAACGCGAATTCAGATCGAACATACCAACTATTGGTAATGGTGAATCTGATGATCTAACATAACCGATTGGCATTGATAAATTTAATGATCAAGCACACACCGACTGTTGGCAGTGACAAATTTGATGATGTTTGCAGAAAGGAATATGATGATCTAACATACAGATTGCTGGGAATGACAAATTTGATGATTTCACATAACGACTGTTGGCAGTGGGAAATTTGATGATCTAATATGCTGACTATTTATAATTGCAATCAGTATGTTAGTTATTATGTCCCAAAGTAGTTATTATATACGACAATAATTGACGCCAGTATATAGTATATGTTGACCCCAGTAGTAATTACAATTTTAGCTAATGTAAATGACGCCCAGGGCATGACCTAATATTCTGTCCCTCATCATATTTATCTTTGAAAAGGGATATGAGTATATTAATAATAACTGGTAGCCGGGGGGCTGCTACCGCAGAAAAAAATAGTATTAAAGGAAATCAATCAGTAATTTGCAATGTTTTATCGAAATAGGATGAACAGTGCGACAGCATATGAAATACGAACAAACAAATATTCATTTTTATGTATTAGATTTGTGTGTTCTTTTAGAATTTTAAAACTTTGTGTTATTTCAGACTGGTAATGAAAGAAACTATTTATTGTATCTCGTGACTCGTTAAGTATTCGTTCGGAATTCTCAAGTTTCATTTTAGAAAATTTGATTAAAATATTTTTTTTTTAAAATGATTAAACATAGAAAATACCATAAAAACGTTAATATAGTGGGAAAGATAATTTTTGAAAGTTAAGGTGGTGCAAAATTATTTGCACTACAATATTTTTGGTAGTTACTGCGAAAAACGCTAAAATTTAATAAACATTAAAAAACACCATGGTTGGTCACCCCTAAACTTTCTCACATAATATGTAATAAAGTTGTTACCTCTGAGAATGGCTTGCATGACATTTGCTTAGTATAACTACAAAATATTAACCTTTCACTTCGATTTAGCATTTATGCAGAATTTATTGTCTCCTCGGCGAGTTATTTGGAGATGAATCGTCGGAAAATAGATGCGGTTGATATTCAATTTTTAAAAATTTAAACTTAAGATAATTGTAGTATCTCTATGACTATTCCGTAAGTGTAAGCAGTAAGCTGATCAAGTTTCATCGCAATTGGATGATTGGCTTAAGAAGGCATAAGAGACATACAGACAAACATTCATTTTTATTTATACAGATTTTATGTTAAAGGCGTCCCCCAGGGCTGGTGCTTGGTACATCTATACCCTCATCCATCTTAATCACTATATTCTAACTGATTGTTGTCCATTTCAGAGCCTGCCATAACTTCGGATGGCCGCTGTCTGAAACAGTTCGGCATCTTTCCTGATCCAACAGATTGCACGGCCTTCTATGAATGCTCCCATGGCAGATCCTTCCGGCAGGTGTGCCCATACTACACGGCATTCGACGAGAGGTACTTGGTATGCGTTCATGCTTACGACGTAGAATGCGGCGGCAGGGGTGGTATCTACGGCACTCTGGCACCGCCCATTTTCAGCATTCCTGACAGAGGCATCTCCGCACAGATCGGCCTACCTCCTCCTCCTGTTGGATCCAGCGGATCGGCTTCAGGTAAGACAGAATTTATATTTATTTGCACTTTAAGGAACTAGGGTTATTGTAATGGTTTGCTGTAATGCTTATGGCAGTGGTGGGGAAACTTTTTTTAAGACGGGCCATTTGTAATAACTAGACGATCGTAGCGGGCCAAAGAATAATGCTTAATCGTTAAAAAATTGATGTGTTCTATAAACATATACATATATTATTACATACACTTATTATTTTAATAGTAAAAAAGCAAAAGGTAAGAAAATTATAAGCACAAAATATAAAATGAATTTAGAGTAGTTCTTGATGTGAAGTATTATCACTTTATTTTCTGGTGTCATTACTGGTTGATGGTGCATGAGAAAAATGAAATTGAAACTGTTTTATCAAAATTTCATCATAGTCCGGTTCCATTTGCGAAGCAGAAATTCTTAAAACTGATGAAAGGTGCTCATCTGTAATTCTGTTTCTTAAAGAAGTTTTCCTAAGCTTCATTGTTGAAAAGATTTGTTCGCATATATAAGATGAGCCGAACATTGTCATTATCTTCATTGCATGAGTAATTAGATTTGGGAAATTATCTGGACTTAAATTTTTATAAAATTCTAGTAATGGTACTGTATAAAAAGTTTGTTTCAGGAGAGTATTACAGTTCAGTTCGATTAACTCAAGTTGAAATTTATCATCAACTTCTTCGTAATTAACATTGAATGGGGTCGCAAAAATACTAAACTCTGTTTCCATTTTTCTAAAGTCCTGAAATCTCCTTTCAAATTCTGAAGATAGTTTTCTCAAATTAATTTCGTATTTTTTAATCTTATTGTTTGATATAGTGAATTTTAAAGATTGTATTCTTGGAAAATGAGAAAAATCAGATTTAGAGATCTGATTAGCAAATAATAATAACTGTAATTTGAAACTCTTCAAGTATTGCCAAATATCGTGAAGAAACTGAATTTTTCCTTGCAATTTGAGATTAAGTTGATTCATGTGTACGAGGAGGTCTATGAAAAAAGCGAAATCAGAAAGCCACGTTTCGTTTTCTAAGACATCAAATTGATTATAAATGTCTTTATCAAGAAGAAAATTCACAATATGAGGGTCGTCACATTACGACGTAAGAATGCGTTGAAACATTCTCACGACGGCACTCTTAAACGGGCCGGATTAAACCTTTCCGCGGGCCGGACTTGGCCCGCGGGCCGTAGTTTCCCCATCACTGGCTTATGGTATAATAAAAAGTTACTTAAAAATTCACAAAGCAAATAATTTTTATAATGGATCGATGCAACATGAGGGGGAAAAACTATAAATGTTACTAAGTCAGTGAATTTAATAAACGAAACATTAGATTAATTTCCCGACTGAAAGTTTCTCGGGTACCTTTTCAAAAACAAAGCAAAGTTATATGAATAAAAACATTATAACTGTAGTCAGCATTATAAATACAATAGTCAATAGGACACAATTATAAGGAAAATAAACACCATTAGTGTAAAGTAAATGTTTGTTTGTTGCTTAGATTAAACATCAATTCAAACCAAATCCAAGAGATTGGAGAAAGATATGTGCAGTAGCTTCTGAGGGTAAAAACCTGAGGCAGAGAACTGACTTTATCTCATTGGAAGATGAGACACTCTTACATCCGCTTGTACAATTACTGTATACTAGGGGACACTTTCACAAATCGAACAAATGGTAAAGAGCAACATGCCCAAACCAGAACTCGAACCCGGGAAGCCCAGATCAAAAGGAAAACGCGCTACCCCTAGGTCATATTCCAGCAAAGTAAAATTTCAAAGCATTTATTGTTTGAAACAATACGCAGTGTCCCTGTTATTTATACAACTTTACTGTTCTATGGTATTATAAATTTTATATAGAAAACCAATCTAGAAACACAAATATAGAAAATATATTTATATTTTAAATCAAAAATGTTGCACAAGGCAGCAAAATGCTCCGATTTTTTTTCAAGACATTTCAAAAAATTATTGTTTTTAAGAATTACTATATATACATTTAGTTTTACTTTTCTATTGTGCTCGTTTTTTTTAAGATTAATAAGTGATCATTTAGCTATTGATCACAGTAATGCTGCATTAGAATAATAGGAACTTTTATTTTAAAAAATCTGGCAGGAAGTAAAAACTCTTATTTCATAATTCAAAAGCATAAAATTTATATCTTTATTATAATATATATATATATATATATATATTAATTTACTGTGCTACAGGTGTTAAAACGAATTAAAATTTTCCCCTTCTTTAAACTCAAGAAACAACGTTTTCGAAAAAAAGTATTTATCATTAATAATATTCAATATTCCAAAACCATTGCCACAAACTGATTTTTAGCATCAACTCAATTCACTGATTTAGCACCACGGCTTACTAAACGCCTATTCATTAGGGAATAGTCTGACCTTTTGCCCTTCCTGTAGTTTTTAAAGTAATGAGAAGAAGTTTTAGATATTACGTGTTTGTTTTAACGCTTCTTATCTCACAATCGAAGAGTTCTAAGCTTCCATCTGGTACACGAAAAGCAATTCCCAAAATTCCGTAGCCAAGATTAATAACAGCAGCTCAGTGATATTGCTTAGGCAAGGATGGCAACAAGAATCCCACTTTCCAATTACATTATCTTAATTAAACCTCTGGAGTCGGCTTCCATCAGTCAGCGATCATTAATTTCCCGCCATAATCTTGCTGATTCGTGAAATATCCTCCAAGCCTCGCTTGCCTGAAGCTTGAATCTGGTCGTAAAGAAGTGCGACCTTGACCCCCCCCCCTGATGGAGAGTGGTTATTGAAAATTTCTGGCCGTTTAGTAAGTAGTGAGGGCAAGACGTGAGTTCGTTTAAAATGTGTGGCAGCGGTGAGGATTTTGATGAGGTGCGGTCATTTGGAGGGTGGTTGCCAATCCCAGGCGTTTCTAGATTTACTCCTTGGTGGCACAAATGACACAGAGCTTTGCTGTAGATGACCAGGTAATCTGTCATCTGTCTTTCTAGCATCTACTGTGTCATTTATTTCGAAGACATTCTTTGAGGCCCGTATTCGATGGATATTAATTACAGCTATCAGTTATGAGATAAAGGAAAATGATGGATGATTATTTTTAGGGAGGAACTGAAATGCCTTTTTTTGTTTGTTTGTTGTTGTTGTTTTCTTTTTTGTAATATTACTTGTTGTTTGGAGTTTGCATAGGAAGAAAAAATTTTGGAACTTCTGAGCTTTATATATGATATTTAAAACTTTCTAAGAAGTGTCTTTTACTAATGTTTTATACACCGTTAGTCATTATTTAACAGTGTTCGATCTTAAAATTTGTTTATTTACAAAAACAAATGCTTCTATTTTTATATTTAAATAAACACACATGCACGAAAATTAAGGAAAAAGAACTAGAATAAGAATGCAAACAAAAACTACTTCCAGAATACTTAAGCATAATTCTATAATAACACACAAATACCTTTATTTTTATACTTAAATAAATATATGTTTATGAAAATTAAAGAACAAGAATATAAAAGAACTATTTCCAGAACATTTAGCAGAATTCTGTAAGAACACGCACATTAACAAAAACAAAAGGCCTAAACGACATTTGCATTTTTAAAAAAATCATTTAATAATTAAATTAGAATAATTTTTTAAAAAAGAATGCCAGTTATTTCTTCTTTAATATGAAAAAAAAATTTCTATTGACGTTAATAACTTTATTTTTATAGCCTTAAACTAAAATGACTTAGTCATAAATTAAATTGAATTGATTTAAATTAGATCTTGTAAGTAATTAGCTATTTCTTTAGTTTTTTTACATTAAATATGTTTTATAAAACAATTTAATTGAAATAGAAGGTAACTTTAACAAAATGCTCTCTTTTAAGATATATATGCATGCTAAAGCAACAAATTGTATATTATGGAAAAGGAAACTGTCAATATTGTAAAACAGAAACACAGTCTTGTATCTATATAACATTAAATAAAGTTGTAAATAAATGATTATTTTAATAAATAAACTTGCAACATGAAAAGTACAAAGCATAACATTTCTTGTCAATTGTTTTCATATTCTCTTTAATTACTTTAAAACACAGAATCAATAAATTCCATCCCTTCAAATATAATTTTTCAAAAAACTTACTACTGGTCCTTTTGTAGATATCGAAATAGTAGTGTCTGTTTTTCTTATTTTAATAATAACTATATACAAAATCTCATATTTCATATACATTTTTTAAAAAATACATCTTTTAGTAATAAAAAATTTAACATTTTTTACTAAAAATATTGGAATTGAAATTTAAAATTTCTCTCCTCTTTTTGAGACCGTTAAATGCATCATTTTATCAAATTAATATACTTTTTTGTATAGCTTTATAGCTTTATAAAGATAAATTGATTAATATGGGCTCTTTTTAAAAATAATTGTTTATCAAAGTATTAATAAAACAGGAGAGTTAGCTTCGTTTCTTTCACGAAATAAATCTTTTCAAGAATACTGAATGCTAGTTTTTATTCAATACTAGCTGGTAGCCGGCGCGTTGCTGCAGCAGAAGAAATAATTTTGGAAATATTGTTTGAAATTTAAAAGAACGGTCTTGTTTAATTGGAATTTATAGAAATAATACCATTTATTTTCGTATCAAATTACACATTCATTTTATAGATATAGATGACATAATTTTCCTCTGCCTATAACCCTCCCGTAAGTGCAAGAAATAAGTATTTAAAGTTTTATCGCAGTCGGATGAGCGGAACGGCAGCGCATAAGAGACATACAGACAAACATTCGTTTTTATTTATAGAGATTAAAAAACGAGGAAACAAATAATTTATGTAAATTATTAATAATGTAAAGAAAAACTAATAGTTTTATCAAGCTAATAAAAGAATAAAATGTGCTTTAACAAAAAAAAATTATTATTTTATTTCCCTGTGCTATATTTTTTATACCTTCTAAATTATTGATTTCAATCGTATTTCATTTTTAGATTATTGGTTTTAATACATCTATAATAATTTATGGTAAATTTATGTATTAAATTTGATTTATATGTATTTAAATATTACAGCAAAAATAATAAAATATAAAGAAGAAGAAACTCCGATAAAATTCTGTAAAAATGTTTGAAAACATAATTATTTTGAATTTGATTTGTGAACATGATAAGCTTTTTTATACCACAGCAATTATGGATTCTTTTTGTTAGCAATTTGATACATGTGACTGATAGCAGCACTTAAAAAAATATTTAATTACCCTCAATTACCATCAATATAGGAATTCTAAATGAGACATAAGAGTGATAATCCCTTAAAAGTTTCATTAAAATTTCCCCCAATTTTTTTCATCATTATTTGTAACCCTTCATTATGGATATCACTCCACTTTTTAATATTTCTGGTCAATAAATTACAAAGCGGCAATCAGCTCATTAAATCAAAAGCACTGCAGAAGAAGCCCGCATTTATCGCACATCGGAACTTGTTTAATTAGCTGTTAGTTAAACAGGTTCTGGCGATTATTTTTTCGCTCTTTAACACTTCCATGAGCAGGTATCGACCCCAAAGCGATGAAAATCGGCATGCATTTCGTTTTATGTATGGATATTACCTTTCAATTCCCGAGGCAAGATTGAAATAAGATACATTGAATAATAAATTCTTTTTTGGGAATTATAAATTAACCTGTGCGATATTATTTATTCGTCTAATCAACAATGGTTGGCTAAACCAATCATCACTTCTTTGACAACCATTCGTTAGTGATTAATTTTGTTTGACAGTAGTAATTGGTTGACAAAACTGTAATTGATTTGATAGAGTTTGCAATAGGATACATCTAGTAATAAATTCTTTTTAGGGAATTATAAATTAACCGCTGTGATATTATTTGCTTGTCTAATCAACAATTAACCAACTACTAAACCAATCATCACTTCTTTGACAATCATGTATTAGTGGTTAATTTCGTTTGACAGTAGAAATTGGTTGACAAAACTGTCCTTGGTTTGATCGAGTTTGTAATAAGATACATCGAATAATAAATTCCTTTTAGGGAATTATATATTAACTTGGGCGATATTATTCGCTTGTCTAATCGACAATGGTTGGCTAAACCAATCATTTCTTCGATAACCATTGGTTAGTGGTTAATTTTGTTTGACAGTAGTGATTGGTTGATAAAACTGTCCTTGGTTTAATCGAGTTTTGTAATTTTGAGCAAGAACCAAACGTAATAACACGATGCAATTGTAACTGTTGAATCGTGTTTATGTTTAAAAGTGATGAAAATAAAACTATAAAGATTTAGCTTAAAATTGAATTTTCTGAAAAATAGGCAAACATTACAGAAGTAATAACACACATGAGGTGGTTTTCTCACTGTAGTTACTTTCTATTAAACGAAATATAGAACAAATATCGAAATCGTCGAAAAATCCGAACATGATAAATCAACTCGTTTTAGAATTCTCGTGAGTTCCAAAAATACATTTTTGGCTCTTACCGCTTCTAAACGCTTTCACAGATATATGACATTTGGTATGAAATCTTTGCATCAAATTCGCAGATTTCTATTAAATTTTGAGCAAAATCCGTTCAGAGGTCTGTTATTTGGAAGAACGCAGGAAAATAAATGCATTTGTGGAGAAATGGGTACAGTTTACCACTAGTGAATGGAATGTATGGAGATCTCAGAGTTAAGGAAAAACCTGAAGATTGTAAATAATAATTTAAGTACAGTACTGATGGTACCAGGTAATCTTAAAACCCTGAAGGATATGACAGTTTCATTCCAACTGTTTGAGAGTGTGCAGATGGGGAGAAAGACAATTTTTAATTACCCCTTCATCTTGCATACAGTCGACCACCCCGCCACCACTGAACGTAGCAGTATCGACAGTATTTGTTGTGGTCGACTGCTGAAGTTTTTAATTACCCCGAAAGGAATGTAAGTTGGACTGTTCAGTCGATGTAAGGATGGGCAATATTTATTCAGCAGTTGACCCCAACAAATCCTGTCGATACTGCTGCGTTCAGTGGTGGTGGGGTGGTCGGCAGAATACAAGAAGTCAATAAGAGGTCTGTCTGCTCTGTAGTTCGAATATAAGTTAACATGATAACTACAGAACGAGGTTAACTGCATGGCTAAAATTTGGTACACAGATTTAACATTTATAATGTAGATAATTATCAAATTTCGAATTAATTCAACAAGAATTTATCTGTCTGTTGGTCTGTACTTCTAGAAACGTGTGTAAACGCGATTAGTTGAAAATGCAATTACTTAAATACCTCAAATCTGGTATGTCACTGCAAGAGGAATTTTATGCCAAATTTTGATTTCAATCGATTGAGAAAAACGCCTCTAAATACAAATTAGATTTTTGGATACTACAAGCCGAATGCCAAGGACCATTCGCCAAATAACTGGCCAAAGTTGACACGACAGAGTGAGTAAATAGGTTTCTGAGCCAAATATTCTACATTTCGCCATTATTGCTCACCAATTCCAGGCAAGGAATTCTCTTAGATAGCACTTCTTTGAAATATTTACTAAATATACAAGAATGGCCGAATTTAAAAACTGTTGTTTCTAGTACAAAAAAGTCAAGGAGATATTTTTCATTACTGATACAAATAATCAATGAAAGTGAGGATGCAATTACAAACCTCAACTTTCTTGCATACAGACATATTTTGTGTTTAGCTTCATAAAATAGTGAAGAAAATCGAGCATCTTTTTAACTAATACGTTCCCCTTTTGATATGGACTGGAATTCTGGTGACAACGCCGCATATGAGTTTCCTTACCAAGTTTATTGACTTTTTTAGTTAGTACTTCATCATACGCAAGCAAAGAAAGTTTGGCAGATAATCAATTATTCGGATTTAATTTACCAAATCTCATTCTTCTAGTTTGTTACACTTTTTGAATTATTGTAATTTCAAGCAAAATAAGGAGCAAAATTTCCCCAAAAGTTGAAAATTTTATTGTGTGCAGACGTTATACGAAACTTCGTTCCACCGCAAACATTGTCTCTCTGCTGTTGTCCCGGCATTGTCCCCGTGTGAACACTTGAGACAACGCGGACAACGTTTGTCCCGATGAGACAATCATTTGCCCTTGTCCCATTGTGGTCACGTGATTTTCCAGAAGTAGGCGTGATCTTCTATTGCGGACAATAATAAGCCTCGTCTGAACCCACCTTTAGAGTTATCAAGTGAAGAGAAAGACAACACTCCCCAAATGACCTTGTCGGTCTCAGAAATTCTAAAAATGGCATTTTAATATTTATTATTATTATCTATACAAATATATAAATGTGAAAGTTTTGATTCTTGGATGGATGGATGTTTGTTACTACATCACGTCAGAACGGTTGAGCAGAATTGGATGAAATTTAGCGCAAAGATAGATTATAGTCAGGAATAGAATTAAGCTAATTTTTATTCCGGTTCATTGAGTGGCTCATTTTTTATTAATTAAAAAAATAACTATCACGCCAAAATGCTGAAGCCAAATCCCATCAAAGATAAGACTCCAGTTTTTTTCCCAACAGAGTTGATATTGGGCTTAGAAGAATTTCGACCGAATATTTCAAACGATTCTATTAATTTTCTTAGTGTTTGATGTATTTAATATCAAATGTAGTCAATGAATCGATCTTTCGGATTCATTCTGAAGTATTTTTAAATCAAAAGAAAACAGAATAAAGGAAATAAAAATTTTCTAATCTGCATTGCATGACCGCAACTGGCGTAGAAAAGTCAAACATGTGTGTTACGCCACCTGACGTTGAAAGTTCGCGCGTAATTGTCGTGGCATCAACTGTGTATGAGCGTGATGACAATTGCATTTTCATTTAAATTAAAAGTTTAATAATTATGTGTATGAGCTGTCTCAATCTTGACCGGTAAATAAAATGAATTTGACCTGAATTAAAGAAATACAGACTTGATTTGCTGTTTTGTTTTAGTTTAAGATGTAAATAAATTGTTTTTACGTTAGTTGTGTGTTTTTGTTATAAATATTTGTGTTATATATTTTTCGTATATGCTTGTACTTTTAAATGTGTCGTTTTTAGGTTAGGTTGATTTATTTTTTTATCTGTCATTTTTGATAGATTTTCGTACATAAGCATCAAAATTTCCATGCGATCAGAGTCGCGGGTAATAGCTAGTTTATTATATTTATTACACATGTATAATATTTATCATAATACTTATTCTATACGTTTTTCAGTACAATTTGATTCAACGGTAACCTTCTTAACTATATTTTTCTACTTAAAAGGATAATAATTCCACAAAAAAGTTTTTTAGATAAAAAGTGGCAAATAAAAAAATAAATAAACTTGAAATATCACCTAGCATTATTAGAAATTAATAAACCAATGAAAAAAAGTAAACGTTCTTTTTTGCCAAAAAAATCATAACCTTTTGACTGCGAGACGTAATAACTATTATTTAGAAAAACCAGACATCCAACCGGCATCTCTTTCCCTTTCTTCACGTTTTCTTAATATCACGAGAAAAAGATGTTTCCGCTGAAGATAGTGAATTTTTAAGGATTAAATTTACGAAACATTTCAGCTAAATGAATGGTCCACTCAACACCGGCTCCCGAAGCAAAATGATTGTAAATCCAGTCACATCGCGCTTTTTCTCGTAAAACTAATTAAGTGAGCACATTTGTGATGCTGGAACCCGACGAACAAGATTCCTCCTCCGTGGATTCACGACCAAGTGTTGGGAGATTACTCGACGCACACATTTGTTGAGATGAGCATGTTAGGCTATTTGTTTCGGTCCTTGATGCTTGAAAAATATTCTAAGTATCTGTAAACTGTAAAAATCTGATATCTGTAAACCCATACTTTTCATTATTATTCTGAAATTTAAAAAATACCAGTAAAAGGATTATTATGAATTAAAGTGGATATTTGTAAATCCGCACTTTTCATTATCATTATGAAAATTAAAAACAAAAAAATACCAGTAAAAGGAATATTATAAGTTGAAGAATGGAACATTAAAGTTAACTGCTTTCAGTGATCAATAGTCCTATCTATATACTCCAAATCTATATAAATAAAAAGGAATGCTTGTCTGTATGTCTCTTATGCGCTGCCGTACCGCGTATTAAAGACATAAGAAGCACACATTTGTTGAGATGAGCCTGTTCCGCTATTTGTTTTAGTCCTTGATGCTTGAAAATATTCTAAGTGGATATTTGCAAGCCCGCACTTTTCATAATCATTCTGAAAATTTTTAAAAATACCAGTAAAAGGAATATTATGGGTTAAAGAAGGGAATATTAAAGTTTACCGCCTTCAGTAGTCAACACTCCACTACATACTTCAAATAATTCATAAAACCAGTCACTTGAAGTCAACTATGATTAATAAGACAAAATGTAATTCATAAAAAAAAAATTAAAAACAAAAACAACAAAAATAAAAGAAATAAAAAAATTATTTCAAATTATGCTTGTACAATGATTACATTAGTATTATCAAGCTGTTCATTAATGTCGCCCCAAATGATGTGCTAAAAGTGGAATTAACAAATAATATTACCTTAAACTCATTTGGTGTTAATTAACGATTTGCTTTAAAGCATTTTGATTCTATTTCAACGTCATGTTCAGTATAAATACTTACTACGACGCAATAATGATTTTCATTAAATATTTCGAACAGCACTGGCTAAACAAATCTCAAATGTCATGTGTCAGATAATTCGCTATCTATCAATTTCAAAAATAATAAAACGCAATGTTGACACAACATTTTTTTATGTAGTAGACAGATACATGCAGGGTGTGTCCCTGAATTCAGTACCCAAACTTTGAGGGTTGATTAAATACAGATAAAAAGGCATTTTTTTTATCGCAATGTTGGAAGAAATGAAAAGGCAAGCGAAAAAAAGAAATACAGAAAGTCGTGTAGTCATAAGCTGTACACCCACTTTCCCAAAGTGTGTAAATTAGTTCATGACCAAAAAATATTGTCTCACAGCAAATAATCATTTGAAGCTCGCTTAGTGCCTTTAAAACTCAATAAAACTATTTTATATTTGCAAAGAAATATCAATAAAATTCAATAAAGCTATTTGATATTTGCAAAGACATTTAACTATTACAAACTATGTAAACATACTTCACAATTCTATACTTTTTACCCAAAACATTATCTTAATTTAAGATATGTCACTAAGCTTATATATCATCAGCTCTAAAAATATTATATAAATGATGATGTTGTGTTTGAGTTACAACTAAAAGGGGATGCAGTAGGTTCTGAGGGTAAAGACCCCTGAGCACTCGAGGGCATAAGTCTGATTTCTAGCTCACATGAAAATGACACACACATGCGCAATTCCTTTTTACGCGGGATCTCCATCACATACCTCACGGATAGAAAACAGGAAAAGAACAATCATGTTAGAACCGGTTGGTTGGTTGGTAGTTGAAGTTTTTTGGCACAAAAGCCAAATTTGACTATACTGCTCCAAGCATGTCACGCTCGAATCGGATTCGAAATTCGGGATACCCCGATCACGGGGAAGACCCTCTACCCTTAAACCAGGATGCCGGCTATTATAGAAATAAAGATCGTATTTTTATGTATTTCTTTTTCCTATTTCACCGACAATTTTATGAAAAAAGAAATGCTTCTTTTATGCATAATAAATACACTTAAAGTTTGGCTCATGAATTCATGGACACCTGTATAAATAAAGGATACACATTTCATCTATATTGAAACGAGAAACTAAATTGTCAATTTATTTAAAATAATTATTTTATTGTGTTCACTACCAGAGATAAAAAAATATCTAAATTAACCTCTGACGGTCAGATATTAACAGTATTAATATACTAAATAACGCTGGAAGGAACTGTTAACCAGTCGTTTTGCAAGTACAACACAGCATTTTTCATTGATACGATCATAGGAGCCAACATCCTTTTATAGGCAATCAGCTTACTACAAATATTAATCATTTCATTAAACAAAAATATAACACACAAGTGAATAATTAATTTCCCTTTTATAAATCTTGTAAACCAATGGCAGTGGACGTGCCTCAGATCTTCAGACCACCCATGCCCGGATTCCAGGACGGGCCAACCCTCAGACTTTGTAATTAGTCTTCCCCAAACAATGGGTAATAGAGACGTGATGGTTAACATTAAATAAATTGCTGGCTCCGCTCTTACACAGAATAGCGGTAATAACGGGTGTTTAACGCAGTTTAATTGCACGTTTTCAGCAACTCTTAAGCTTGCTGGTAACAGAATGGTGCACTGTTTTTATGTGGACACTTGAAATCGGTTCATCTTGACTGTGTGTGTCTGCTAATAACAAAATTATCGTACTTAGAGATTCTATTGGTTTAAATGAATTAATAAGTATATATATTTTTTTCTTGATTCTCATTGGGTTTTTTATGGCGTTTCGGTTTCTCTTTTTCTTGTATACAAAGTATAGTAATTGTCAAAAACAAAAAAATCCGAACTCGAGATTTGAACTTTCACAAGTTAGACCCCTTGAGTTCAAAAAACTCCTTTTCGGGAAATATCTGTCAGTCAAAAATAACCCAAACACCTTTTTAACTAAATGGATATAATTTGGTAAATGATTTTTATACCAAATTAGTGGATTTCTATCAAATTTTGAGTAAAATCCGTTCTGAGAAATCATGTCTGTCAGCTGTTCGAATGTAACACAATAAATTACAAAACCTACAAATCCAGATAGATACAATTCGAAGTATAGAATAAATATCTATGATCTAGACACCTATTAAATTTTGAGCCAAATCCAACCAAAGGTTGACTGTTTGTCGGTCTAGACTTTTGGAAACATGCAAGTGCGATAATAATCCAAAAAAGCAGTGATCTAAATGCATTAAATCACTGTATTTTGCGGCTACAATGTGTATTTTTGAGTCAAATTGTTATTTCAGTCTGTTAATGAAAAGACGTCTAAATAGAAATACGTTTTTCAAATTCTATTAATCACACGCCATGGATTAATCACCAAATAACTTGCCAGGGATGACACGATAGATTCAGTATAAAGGCTAAATTCACACCAAAATTCATAATCAGGAACAATGCTATGCATATTAATTACACAGTTGTAGAAAAGTATTTCATTTTTTATGTTCTTTATAAAAATTCCTATTATTTGTAACATTTCTTTTGGAATTAATGAATAGAATAATTATATAGTTGTTGAAAACAATTGAAGCCATGAAATACAACTGAATTTGTACCTGAAAAATTAAATTCAAACTTTAGTTAAATAAACATGTATAATTATATTGGATTTTTTTATTTCTAAAAATAATATGTTTCTATGTTAAATATCAGAAGATAACATTGTTTAAACTGAAACTTGTTTCAAATAAAAACCATAATGATAATAATCAATACTATCATAATATTAAAATAGCTTAACGTACAGAAATTAGACTTCCAACGAGCATCTTTAAACCTCGTCCTGTTTTTATTTTTGTGACCTTTATTAAAATCACGAAGAAAACGTCTACAAGCAATACTGTATCAAAATTAAAAGAACTGCTTGTTCTTTCTGAGTGAAAACCATAACCTCTAATTTGTTCCAGAAACACCAATTATTACCGAAATTATACTTCATGAACATAAGAATATATGAATATTGTTTGCAAAAAATATATACATCGGTTGACTTTTCTCTTAGTAGAACACAAAACCCACACCTGTTGCTCTCCACCCCTTTAATAAATTCCTTACATTTAATTGCAACCCACAGAGACACTAAAAGACAGCCTTTAGGTGGCCATTATAACTAACCCTGTGCAAACACCAATTATTCGTCCATTTTTTTACGTGTGACTCCAATAATAGCGTGATTATAAGTACTTATTACAGAGCACATCACTTTTTTTCAAAGTACCGTCTCCAGTCACAGTTTTAAAAAATGCATTTTGTGATAATAACACCATCTTAAATTCCTACACAGACCTTACCAGTATCATCCATTTAGTTCAACAAATAAAGATGTTTTTCACAAACAACTCTTCAAGTTGTAAATTGATTTCTTTTTTTAAGACCAGATCCTTGTTAGAGCCTTTTGAAATACCCCATCATTAGGATCAGCTTTCGCCATTAAGGCCTAAATCTTAAGATCTGATCTTCTAAACAATAAATCTTATCTCCCCAAATATGTTTTTATTAACCATTATAACATTGCCATCCTTTCATTGGTCAAATTGTTTGGGCGAGGATACCAAGAACGATTTGCTGTCCATTGGCCGGTTTTCTCTACTTCTTCAGCGCCAAAACTTTAATCTGATCTTTGGTCTACTTCTTTTACTGCATCGTAAATTTTGAGTCAACTCAACACGTACTCAAGAGTTAGGCACTCAATGAAAACTCGTAAATTGTTGTTTGATAGCTACTGTTATTTTTTACTGGCAAAGCGTCTCGCCTTTGGAAAGAGATCGGTTTAGCGATATCTTAACGATAGAATAATGATTTTTTTAATATTTTATTTTACAGTTTAATGGATTTTTGAAGAGAATTCTTTCTTTACGGTTTGCTTTCTTTTTTTTTAAACCAACAATTTCTTAGAATAAATATTTTCTAACTATAAATTATGTACTTTAACTGTCAAACAATTCGGTCAATTTGTATAGTAAGGTTAGAACAATGATCTTTTGTTTTTTCAATAAGCTTTCATTTACTTACAGATAAAATTTACTATAGTATATTTTTTTTATTAAAAAAAAATTAAATGCACTAAAGCTTTCAATTTTGTTTCAGAACGAATTTCTTGAATATTTTTGAAAGAAGAATGTTCGTAATGATGTCGTAAAATTGATACAGAACGATAGCTAAACAAATAAACTTTAGTTTGTTTGGTTTGAGTTGTAAAATAAATAAGCAAGGAAAAAATAGATAAATAATTTTCATAATAGTTTTACCATAGAATTTACTGAATTGGAACTTGCTTTACAGCTATTGATTTTACTATTATGTTATCAGGAAGAAAAATAATATTTTTTAGTAAAGTTTTTTTTAAACAATTAAAACTTTGTTTGAATACAAGCAGTTATTTTAATGAAGGGGGAAAACTTATGATGATTATTTTTAATGCAATATTTAAATTTTAATCTAGATTTATATAAATTTTTCTTGTGATATTGTGAAAAAATTGTATTCTAAGTTTTGAAATTATTTATGATGCACCTTGTCACTGGTTTTAAGCACTTGGCACTCACCTCTGCACCTGAATATACTACTGCACCGAATACACCTGACTATACCACTGCACTGAATGTATCTGAATACACCACTGCACCAAATGCACTTGGAGAAGGTTCACGCTGGTCGCACCATTGAGACTTTCATGTATGCGTTACTAAGAATTTATTCCATCCTAGGCTGGGACAGAAGAGGATCAGCTTCATCAGGCTTCGGATCCCAGTCACCGCCACCCATCAAAGGTACCAGCCATGGTACCGGCATCCGTAGAAGTGGTGCTTCGACCAGTCCGAGCGCCGGAATCACCATCCCAATTGGAGGTAGACCGGACACTAGTATAGTTACAGAAAGTCATGGCGCCATTGGAAGTACAAGGGGAGAAATTCATGGTTCTAGAAGCGATAGCTTTGGTGGTGATTTTCAAGGTTCAAGTGGCGCAACGGGTGATGGAAGACGGGCATCAAGTGGTGCCGATAACAGAATTCCAAATGATGGCGCAATTGGATCAGGAATACGAGCTGGAGCAGGAAGCTCTAATATTCCAGGGTCCAATCAACAAGCTGGTGCAGCAGGTTCTGGTGCTAGTGGGTCGGGTACACGAGGTGCAGCAGGAGGATCCGGTATTGGAACTCCAGGATCCCAAAGTGGTGCAGGAGGTTCTGGTGGCTCGGGATCACGTGGTGGTGCAGGTGTTTCTGGAGGATCTGGCACTCGCGGTGGTTCAGGAGGCTCGGGTGGATCGGGAACACGTGGTGGTGCAGGCGTTTCTGGAGGATCCGGCACTCGCGGTGGTGCAGGAGGCTCAGGTGTTGGGGGTTCGGGCTCTAGAGGTGGCTCTGGAGGCTCCAGTGTTGGTGGCTCGGGTACAAGAGGAGGTGTTGGAGGACCTGGCGTCGGTGGTCGTCCAGGTGGAGCAGACAGAGGTGTTGGTGGAAATCGCGGGGCTGCTGGAGGTGGAAGTCGTGGTGGAGCTAGCGGAAGTGACGGAGGGTCAAGAAATCGAGGCTCTGGTGGAACTAGTGGTGCTGGTGCTGGAAGTCGAGGTTCTGGTGCAAGTGGATCTGGAAATAGAGGATCAGTTGGTTCTGGAGCTGGAAGTCGAGGCTCTGGAGGAAGTGGAGCTGGAAGTAGGGCTCCTAGTGGTGGAAGAGGTGGTAATAGGGGAGGTTCGGGAGGTATTAGTGGAATAAGTGGAAGCACAAGTAGTTCTGTCGGTGGTGGAAATCGTCCGAGTGGCAGTGGGACTGCTGGAGATGGATCATCATCCAGAGTAGAGTCAATTGGCTCAGTTGGCTCTTCTGGAGGTACTCATGCTGGTATAACCGGAATTGTAGATAAAGAAATTTCGCCAACTGGTAGGTTATGTTTGGGACTACTTTAATATTCAATCTTTATTTGGTAAAATGGATTTTTTTGGAAATTACAATCAATATTATGGTGATTAATTCAATGTCACGTTTTATGAAATTCATTGAAATTTTTTACTTTAAAACAAGCTTAATTAAAGAATGAAATAAATTCGTTCTAAACATATTCGTTCTTCTATAAAATAATAAAATTCTTACAATTAATGAAATTATCTACCTTCTTTTGGTGAATAATTCGAAAGTGCAAAAGAAATTTGACATTCGTTGAATCATTGCAAGGCTAGCTGAATTTTTAAAACCTCATAATGAAGCAAAGCCGGTCAAGATTAACTATCATTTTTAATTCATAAATCAAAACGAAATTTAAACTCAATTCATGGAGCACACCTCTGATATTATTAGGCTGATTTATTTTTCTTTATTTTTATTCAATAGCTCGAGAAATGAAATTGAGAATGTAAAAAAATGATTATAATATACGCGAATAGCTTAAACGATTATTGACTAGTCGCTTTGAAATGCCAAGAATTTGCTTAATGTTGCCAAAATATCTTTGAAAAATTATCCAGTCTTTTCATGTAATCACAGATTTGCACTTACTATTCTATTCATAAAACTAAGATGCAGATTTAAATTTTATTAAACTTTTTCGGTCAGCCAGTTTTAATATTCATTCAATTAAATGTTATTTTAAATACACTTTAAATACATAGTTAATAATACGCATTTTTAAATCTGATTATCTGGCAAAGAGTGGTTTGTAAATTATTTTGAATTAAGTGACTATTTGTTTTATGATTCCTTCTTTTATGCGATTAAAACTGATGATAAAAACAAAATTAAGATTTTTTAAATATTATCAATGAAATGGTTAACATTTTTAATTTTGGATTTACGATTACCGATGTCTAAACAAAATTTTTGTTGCTAATATAATATAAGTGTATACTCGAAAGAATATTTTATAATAATATATAATTTTTCTCATTTCAAACTGACAGACAAATTATATAACTTTGAATACCAGGATGCTCAATTACAGGTTTTTCAATGGCAATTATTTAGGAAATAAACAAATTTTTTAGTATTGTCGATTTTTTTAATACACTTCTAAACATATTTGAAGATTTCAGACTTTCTTCAAATAACATATGCTATAAAGAAAATAACATACCCTGCACAAATAAAGCTAATGAAGCTGACTATGGTAATAAATATTCAAACCTAAAAAGGAATAAATAAAATTCATTCATTTTTTTTTTACGATGTTGATTTCAATCTATTATATTTTGGAGCAAAAATTGCCTTTCTTATCATAAATAAAAAGGGCTTAATAATCTTTATCTTTGCTTTTCTACCATCGGCTAATTCTGAAAATATCCTACCTAATTTCCGTCATTGACAGAATCATAAAAAGAAAAATTGGCAGGCCATGAAATTATTTCTTTTATGAAGCATCTTCATTGTCATTAAAGATTCTTATTATTGTCTTCTTTTTGCTTTTCAGGCCAAGAAAGGCAGTACGAACAGCCCATATCCCCAGGTAAGTTACGTCCACTTTGATTTCGTCTAATCTTCTGTTCTATAATTTAGTTTTTGACTGGCACGGCCGTCTGTTCCACTGTTGTGTTGATGGGTAAATCATTCAGTGGATGGTACCGGTTGTCACTCAATTCCGTGAACCTGAAGTTTCTTGACTCTGCCATTGACATATATTGATCCGAACAAGAGGGAAAATCTGTCTACTTTAATATCTTTATACGTAGTTTTATTCTACTGTTGCATTTGCTTGCTTTGCTTCTAAGTCAGTAAACATTTTCCATTATTATTATTATAACTACATGTATTTCGTCAATCGATTTTATACAAGGTTCGAAAATGCATTCCTGGAAATGTATACAGCTGAGTTTTGAATTGGAAAAAAAATGACAGGAATATTACTTAAATTTTCTTTTAACTCCTTTTTTCAATTCCTACTATTAGTTCACACTCGCCAAATACATATTAAAATATCTTGCTCAAATTTTCAATCGTCAATAAAATAATTTGTATTCGTCCACTCGAGCTCAATTACATTTTTTTGCACTTGTAGTGGCTGACACTTGATGTTAATACAGTTTTATTTTTCAATAATAATTTATTCATTAAATATAATTAATTTTTAATACTTTAAATAGAGTTTTAGCTGTTTGTAAGGAAAACTAAAATCAATAGGCAGTATAACTCAGTTGGTAAAATACAAGAATTTCGACACTTATTTATTTTTAAAAAGTAACTGAAATAAAGTTTTCTTTATTGATGTAAGTACGAATTGAATTAAAATTTTTTTATATCACTTGTTAATAATTAGGTAACGAAAGTTGATAATGGATTTTTTTAAATAAATAATTAATTTAATAATAATCTAAATTAATTAATTTTAGAAAAATTTGTTTTATTGTTCGATTTAGAATATAGAAAGAAAATGCGATTTATCGAATTGTGCAAGACAAAGATATTAAAAAAATTTGGAAGCAAATTATCTCACCAATTACATGGGCACGTAAATAACTGAATAAACTTTTTCAAACAAGCAATTCAGTGCTTGTAAAAAGTACTTTATAATAATAATTCATGTTTAATTGAATAATAATATATATTTTAAAGTTTTAAAAATATATGTTTTAAAGATAGTATAAAAGATATATATTTTAAAGAGTTTATAAGAGAAGAAGAAGCATAATAATATATGTTTTTAAAGTGTTCATTTAAATAAAAATTCTTTAAAATACACTGTGCTGTAAAAAGTAGTTTGTTTACGTTACATCGATTCTCTTTTTAGACTTTAATATGTAATTTATCATTTTTAATATTATAAAGCTGTGTAATCATTTTTCTCAAATTTACTACCACAAAGCGACTCTCATTAGGAAGGAAAATTAAATTAAAATGAATCGATAGTTAAGATTTGAAGATATTAAAAAGTGTATTCTCATCAAGAATTCAGCACATAAGAAAACGTATGAAAGTCAGTTACATCTGTATAAATAGGATGCAAATTAAGATCAATAAAAAAGCATGGCTATGTATTTTCTGTGTATAATAAATATATCTTATATTAACAATAAGTTAATATAAAAAGGTATTGTAAGTTTCAGAAAGAACAAACATTTTTAAATAGACCTATGGTATTTTAAAGAAAATCAATTAACTATTCTTTAAAAGAAAGAATTAAACTTATAACAAAGACTCTTGGTCATCAACATGATAAATTCAGTTGGTTCATAATCATTTATATTTAATTTTTTTAAACTGTAGATAAAATTTAAAGGAAAAAAAAGCATCAAATTTCAACTATCCCGTAGTATAATTTATGTTTCAATTTTTTATTTTCTTATTGTTTTATCATTATTAACTTATCGCTTATTCTAAAAGTACATTTATCAATTTCAAACGAAAGGTTTTTCGCGCAGTTTTTCGACACAATAAAGTATATTTATTAAGCAATAAAGCAAATTAACGGGAAAATACATTAACAGACTCGCCTTATGGAAATTGCTTTCACCAGTACTATTTTTACCAATTTAAATTCTTTAAATAAACTTATAATATTTGGATAAAATTAAAAGTTATTTTTAAACAAGCAGGCAATTTTCTAGAAGTTGATGGAAACATGTTATCAGTAAAAAATATATAATAAATTTATAAAACCCATTAAAATGTAAAATAAGTGCCTGTAAACTAGTTCTTGCTTTGAATGTAATCGTTTGATAAATGTGACTTGCATTGTAAAAATCAATTTTATTTATTTAGTTGTATTTTTCGAAAACTTCTCCTGAGAATAAACCTTCTATAAATGATTAAAAAAAATTAAGCCAGTAGGCTGATCAAGCGATAAAAAAAATCAATTCTATATTACGGATGTGTTTTGTTTCTATTCTTTCCTGTATCCTTTATCTCTCTTAATTTTTAAGTATTTATTTTTTTTATTAAGAGAATCCATTTAGCCACCGTGTCTCAACGACTTTTCAGTATTGTCTAATTATGTTTGGAAGCTCAGGACTTTATTAAGTTCTAAAAAAAGAACACAACCTGTCTGATTGCATTACATATCTAAATAAAATACAAAAGTAAGATGAGTTAGAAGCATTTTTAAAAAATATCAGGGTGCAAGTTTAACTAAAGTAGAAATGTTAATTATAAGAATCACTGAACGAGTCTTTCAATTCAGAAAAAAAAGTTAAAAGTGTTGGATGACGTACCTAATTTGCAGTAAATCGGAACTGAACATTTTTGAGGAAACTATTTTTTTTTGTTACAACTGTTTCGCTTTTATTTGTCAATTACACATATTACATCAACAGTATATGTATTTATTATTGTTATTTATAAATACATATTTTATTGTTGGTATTGATATCTATTAAATTCTAAAGTAATAATTCCCAATTTTGATTAATTCATCCTTATTATTATTTAATTATTATTTTTTATTTATTTAATAACTCATCATAATTAATATATGTATTTATAATTAATCATAATTAATTCCTAATTTTAATAATAATATTGTATTTAATAAATAACAATATTATTATTTTAATATTGTTATTTCAAATTATATTATGGGAATTATTATTATATAAATTATTATTCTGAAATTATTATTGCAGAATAATAATTAAAAAAAAACTCTTAAAAAAACAATGCATTCCAGTTTGAAATATTAATACTTTCAACGCTTCCGCCGAGATATCGCGACTTTCAGGTATTTCCAATTAAAGGTTTCTGTGGGCTGAAATTGGTCTCTTATGCCAGTTTAGATAGGCTGAACTTTTTGACAATTATCTATCAACCCTTCTAAAGTGGCATAAGAGACAAATTTTAGCAAACAGAAACCTGCAATGAAAAATCTGTAAGAAATAAAATAATATTATTGTCTTTGCGAGTCTAAAAAATACTCTAGAACTGATGATATCGAAAACGAAAACCCTCATCTAACTAAACACGATTAAATCCAAAATAAAGGGCTAAAAAATAAAGCATATACAAAATAAAGAAAGTGCTAAAAATAAGATATGCAAAATAAATAAAGTGCTAAAAAATAAAAGGTATGCAAAATAAATAAAGTACTAAAAATAAGAGATATGAAAAATAAAATGCTAAAAATAGAAGATATACAAAATTAATAAAGTGTTAAAAATAAAATATATGCAAAATCAATAAAATGCTAAAAATAAAAGATATGCAAAATAAATAAAGGGCTAAAATATAAAAGCTATGCAAAATAAATAAAGGACTAAAAAATAAAAGATATGCAAAATAAATAAAGTGTAAAAAAATAAAAAATCTACAAAATGTATATAAAGTGCTACAAAATAAAAAATCAACAAAATATATATGAAGTGCTAAAAAATAAAAAATCTACAAAATATATATAAAGTGCTAAAAAATAAAAAGATATGCAAAATAAATAAAGTGCTATAAAATAAAAAGTATGCAAAAAATGCAATTTGCCTTGAAGATAGGGAGGCATGTATGCCGACAAAGAACTGAATCAATCCAAATTCCCTCTTTCACAAATATATAATTTGTCCTTCAACATTCTCTCATTTCGCTAGACATATGGAATACTCTGATATTTCAATACTAATTGCGATCATTTTTATTTGTCACAGAGGCATCCTTCCGGTGTCCTCAGCCCCGGGGTCTCTACCCCAACGCCCTGGACTGCACCCGGTTCTGGCTGTGCAGGGAGTACAAGCCCTCCCTCCTCAAATGCCCCACGGGACAACTCTTCGACCTCAACTCCCTCAGCTGCGTCAACCCGGAGAAAGCACAGTGGTACGTACCTCTTGATTCGCCAGGATTAAAAAATACTGAACATTTCAATTAAATATTTTTTAACTGCTTAGTTCTTACTATTATATTAGAAGCTTTGTATTCTTCTGTCCATTGTGCCATGTATTTTCACATCTATATATTTATATATACAACTAGCTGGTACCTTGCACATTGCTGCCGTTGAAAAAAATAATATTAAGTGCAATCAATCAATAATTTGGCAATGTTTTATCGAAATAAGATGAACGATATGACAGTACACAAAATAAGAATGAACAAATATTCATTTAGATCTATTAGATTTGTGTGTTCGTTCAGAATTGTAAAATTTGGTGTTCTTTCAGAACGGTAAAGAAAGAAACTATTTATTGGATCTCGTAACTCATTTAATATTCATTCAGAATTCTCGCATTTTAATTTTAAGAAATGTAAAATATTTTAATTTTTAAATTGACTAAACATAGAAAATATATTTATGCCTTAAAATTGTTAATGCAGTTAAAAAGATAATTTTTGAAAATGAAGATGGTGCAAAATGATTTGTCCTACAATGTTTTTGGTAGTTACTGAAAAAGACGCTAAAATTTAACTAAAATAAAAAAAAACCAGGTTGGTCTCCCGAAAACATTTTCGCATCATCTGTAATAAAGCTGCCTCTGAGAATGACTTGCATGACAATTGTGTCATATAGCTACGAAGTATTAACCTTTCACTTGGATCTAGCATTCCTACAGAATCTGTTGTCTCCTCGGCGAATGATTTGGAGATTCATCCTAGGTAAATAGATGCGGTTAAGATTTGAAACTTTTTTTAAAAATTTTATAGAATCCCTATAACTATCCCGTTGGTGTAAACAATAAGCTGGTCAAGTTTCAATGCAATCGTTTGAGCGGTTTAGGAAGACATAAGAGACAAACAGACATTCATTTTTATTTATATGGATTTAAGAAAGATTGGTAGTATTTAAATATGAGCGCACTTTAAAAAGAAAAAATTCGCCATTGATTAATACTTTGACTGCAGCGTGACTCACCTGCGCGTCACGTTTATTATTTAATACTACCGAACCATCTAATTAGTTGACCTCTTTTCTATTCTACTTAAGAGATAACAAAGAAGGGGTCATCTAATCAGATGCACGGTCCTGATATCAGGTGTGAATCGTAATAGTGATCGCGTTAACTCAATTAATTAATGGTAAGAAGAACAAAAACCTTATTAAAAGCGTGCCGCCTGTTGTAACTCACTCACAGTATGGAAAAGTACGTTGAATTTTATCTCTCTTATTTACAATATCAAAACCAGTGGGAGCTGTCTCCTCAAAAGTGTCTAGCATAAACTCTAATAAGGATGTTATTCCAATGAAAGTCTTACACAATATTGGCATATAATGGTTACGAAATATTAACCTTTGACGTGAATTTAACATTTTGACTGAATCTGTCATGTGACAACGGATGTTTTGGGCATTAATCTCTGGCAAGTGTTTAGCAGAATCTGAAAATTGAGTTTTTATTTTGAATACTTTTTTCTCAGCCTTTTGAAAAAAAATAATCACCCAAAACTGCTCATGTAATCATAAAATCTCAAACCTAATTTGATACATTTAAGTGAGTGCGTTGTTGAGTTGCCACGTTTATATGTTTCTGAAAGTACAAAAAGACAGTTGGTCAAACCCTCGTTGGCATTTATTAAATTTGGTAGGTGTCTATATAATAAGGGTTAAATATTTGTACCGAATTTTATTCATCTAACTGTCGATTTGTAGTTATCGTTAAAAAAAAAATTCAAACAGTCGGACAGACATACTCTCTTTAAACTGATTTTGCTCTACATTTAAGAGAAATCTGCAAATTCGGATTAATGCTTGTATGCCAAATTTCATCCGCCTAGGTCAAAGCGTTTATGAGTCCTTTTTGTCATAGAAAGACAAACGGACATTTTCCATTCAAAGAAATTTAAATTTTGTTGATTCATCGAAATATGGAGTTCACATTTATTTGGCGACTACTATATTTCGTACACATGAAAATAAAAAAGCAAAGATAAAATATTAGTTGTTGTTACCCTTTACAAGCCCGCCACCTGAAAATTGTCATCGATTTAAGCCTGAATTAGCGTTTCTTGTTTTTTCAGGAGCACCAACTAGAGTCAAGAGTACGACTTAGCTACTGCACGCTTCACATTCGCTTGCACGACCCCTTTTTACACTACTCACATATAGAACACAGAATAACAACTATGCCCGAACCGGAGTTAGAACCCGGAACGCCACGCTATTATAGACGCCGGCAAAATATTAGTAGCAACCAAGCAGATTATTGAGTTTTACTTCGGCAATAATTATTGTGAAATGAACTTAACATATTAAAAATAATTATTAAAAGCAAAGTTTTAAATGTCAAAAATATTTGTGTCATCGGAACGATAATTTTTTTGAATAACGAGATGAAGTAAAATTTATTTTTGTACTGTAATATTTATTTAAGTAATAGGAGAAAAACGCTAAAAGTTCGAGTAATTTTTTAATCAATGAAAAATCCTTTTACAACTTTAAACAAATTATTTCCAAGACGCATCTTTTCACTCTCTTCATTTTATTTAGACTAGCAGCTAATGGAATGACAAGAAAGTTGTGTGTGTAGGGGGAGTTGGTTGTTAGTAGAGCGTGTACATCCTGTGATTATACGTGCGATCACAAAGGGTTAAAAATTAAATATTTGATTTTTTCCGAGACATTTTCACAACTGTAACATTTTCGAAATAACCCGATAATTTTTTTAACCCGATGATTATTTGATTACTCTGGTACTTAGCACGTTGCTACCACAGAAAAAAATATGATATTAAGTGAAATCAATCAATCATTTGGCAATGTTTTATCAAAATAGAATGAACGGTACGACAGTATATAAAATACGAGCAAACAAGTATTCTTTTTTATATTTTATATTTGTGTATTCTTTTAGAATTATAGAACTTGGTGTTCTTTCAGAAGGGTAATGAAAGAAACCATTTATTGTATCTCGTGATTAGTTCAGAATTCCCAAGTTTAATTTTAGAAAATGTGATTTCTTTTGAAATTGATTAAACATAGAAAATATATTTATACCATAAAATCTTTAATATAGTGGAAGGGATAATTTTTTAGAATTAAGCTGATGCAAAATTATTTGTATTATAATATTTTTAGTAGTTACTGTAAAAAACATTGAGAAAAACGATAAAATTTAATTAAAATTTAAAAACTCTAGGGTTGGTCTCCTTAAAACGTTTTCGCATATTCTGTAATAAAACTACCTCTGAGAATGATTTGCATGACATTTGCGTACTATAGCAACAAAACATTAACCTTTAACTTGGAACTTTCTACAGAACCTATTGTCTCCTCGGCGAGTTATTTGAGAATTAATCCTTGGTAAATAGATGCGGTTGAGACTCAATTAAAAAAAATGTTAGATAATTGTAATATCCCTATAACAAACCCGTAGGTGCAAGCAAAAGGCTGATCAAGTTTCATCACAATCGGATGAACGGTTTAGGAAGGCATAAGAGACATAAGACAAACATTCATTGTTATTAATATAGATAAACACCCCTTTCTTAATCTGCACACAAAATATATAAATCCAACAAGTTTGTCAAGATTTCACAACCAACTCTTTGACGCCATGATATCTTCTCTTTGGATTACATTTGGTATTCAAATCAAAGTAAGATTTAAAAAAAAAAAAAAAAAAAACACGAAGCTTATCAGTGGCCACTCGCCTTTTAGCGAATCGGCGCGTGAGGCAGGGCCCTTTGGGGACGTCTCGTGCCTTGCGTTTTCTTTGGGACATCCCCTGGGCCATATCTTCGCATGCGACGCCCTGAATGGGGTGATGGATCCGTTTCCGATAAGCCGCGCTTTCATTTCTGCTTGTGCCTCTATTGCTATTTAACATGACCGGTTCCAGGGAAGAAGAATTCATTAAATTATAAGAACAAATCGACGCTTTTATCTGCGGCGATCACGTTCGGCTGTTAAAAAAAGAGAAAAGAATTTTTTCAGATCTTGATTTTTCGTTTTATTAGTGGTTGAAACCTGATATAGTGTCGGCACTAGTCACGTGCGATATATTATTTCGTTGATAATTGCTATGCATAATGCATTGCATAATCTTGACACTTGAAGAAAAAGAGAGAGAAAAAGAAGAAACTAAACGTGTAGGTAGATTACTGAGAAGTCGCTTTTATACATATATTTTACCAAGAATCCAAAGCTATGTTTAGTATTCCAAGTATTCTAAAGTACAATAGCCTTTGCATATTGTGAAAGGTATGCATCGCAATTAAGAAAATAAGAGCCTCCCCCCCCTTCAGTTATTTTTGTTTGTTTAACTGTGAAATTCTTATAGATGTGTAGTAGAATTTTTACAAGAACATAGCAAAACTTACAATTTATTAGAAATAATAATATTAAAATTACAACAAATAGGTTTTCTTATATTATAGGAAGGTATTGACTCCAAAAATAATTTGAAGCAGAAATTCTATTTAAAAAGCAGGAATGCTTTTCGCCTTTTCCAAAACATTAACCTCTTACGGGAATATTCACGCATCATTTGTATATTAAATAATTCTATTTTTTAACTAATAAGCTAATTCAGTCACACAATAGAAGTTACTACTATGTGAAATTTTTAAAAACCTTACATTTTCCTAACCGGCATCCTGGCATAGGGGTAGCGTATCTTCCCCATGGTCTGAGCGTCCCGGATTCCGGTTAAGGCACGGTTGTTCTTCTGTATTCTATCTCTGAGGTGTGTGAATGTGTCCACTTGTAAAAGGGGTTGTGCAAGCGAATGTGAAGCTATTGGGTGACCCTATTGACGCTTCTAAAATACGAGAAACGATCATTTCAACATAAATTACTGATAGCTTCCAGTCAGCGAGCTTGTAAAGTGCCATAAATCACACCAACAAATTTACCTAAACAGGCAATGCTATTTCATTAGACAACAAAGGAAACTGCATATTTAAAGGATTAAAAGATAAGATAGGTAGTCGTCCCTTGCGATTGTTGATGGAACTGTGTATTACCATTTCTTCTAAAAAGCAATAAGTTAGGGTATTACAAGTGACATGAAATTATCGGATAATGACGTAATATTAGGTGCTGTTACGAATAAATCCAAATCGTGGATATACACTGAAAAGGCTAACAGGCTGAGTAAAGGGTACGATGCTTTATTGTACATGAAACACATGCACTCACACAAAACACTAAAGAATCGTTTAGGAAACAGCGCTTTTGGAAATAAGCAACGCATACTCAACAAGCCGCTATTAAACAACCACAAAAGCATAGAAAATCAAAGAAAAATCGCTGCAGTGACTTCGCTCAACTACTCGATTCAGATCAACGTAATTCCCTCTTTCCATACTGCTGGCTGATTCTTCAGCTCCGTCTTTCGATTTTTATAGTTTTCCTGATATTGCACAGAAGTTTCTAGAACAAATATCAAAATTCGAGCCATAAGGTAAAGATTCCCGAATATTTAGGATCTTTCATTTTTATCATCAAATAGTTGCCAAATTTATCGCCAAGATCGGTGTCGTTCCATCATCCAGCTAGAATCTGTTAAAACTACCTGTAAAACTGTCTTCCTTACCAAGGAACTTACTAAGCAGGGAAACAATATGACAAATTCATAACAATATCATATCTTAAGGTAATATACCAATTAATTGTGTGGGAGAAGTGGAATCCATCTTATTTCATAAATCTATGATGTCTTGATTTCGTGATGTCTTATCCATCTTATTTCATTTCCATTTTTTAATGCAGGTTTAAAATGATTCTATCACAGCTTTAGTTTAATTTAGTGTAGTTAATTATTTTAACATTCGTTTTAAAGTAACACCAGGGCTAATTGATGACGGACTTCAAAATTTTGAACTGCAGTCAGATGACGAGGACGACACCCGAGCTGGAACTCCCTCTCAAACTTCCACATCATACCAATTCTACCATAGCAAATTAAAATTCGTATAGATGTTTATTAATGCAAGTTGGTCAGGGTAGTTTTACTATTTATAATAATTTCCTTAATATAAATATCTATGTTCTAACTGAAAAAAAGCTTCTAGAATTCATTTACGCAAATGCATGTCTAGAATTTAATATTGGCTTGAATAATTGGTTTTAATATTGCTCAGCTTGAAAGAAAAAGTTATTAACAAAGTAGATCAAAAAACTCTTTAACAATGAACAATGAACTTGACAAGCATTTTCATCACCTTTGGAAGAAGGTAAATTCTCATAAAAATGGGTTTGTTATTAACCAAATAAGTAAGTTTAAAATTCTTTTTAGAATTCTAGTAAGTTTTAGAATTCTTCTCTGGCATTTTGTTTGAAAAGTAATAACATCAATCGCCCCATTTTCAATTTTAAATTCAATAATCCATTCAGAAAACAATAAAATATAGGTTTTGATGTAATTTGATCGTTAATGTAAGTAGTATGGTTAATGGTAAAAAAGATTTGATTTGACAAGTTATCTCTATAAATAAAAATGAATGTTTGTCTGTATGTCTCTTATGCGCTGCCGTACCACTCAACCGTCCCGTAAATATATTTTCTATGTTTAATCCATTTTAAAAGAAAATATTTTCCATCACATTTTCTAATATTAAACTTATAAATACTGAACGAATATCAAACGAATTACGAGATCTGAAATCACTATCCCATTCGATTACTTCTTTTAGCTAGATATTAAATTTTTATTGCAAATGCGATATTATTTTGTAAACATCTATTTATTAGGCTATAGCCATTATCCTTTGACAAATAATCTGAATGACAAAAAAATTGATATTTTATATTTAGATTTTTTTTCGTAGAGATAAAAATGCTATTTAAAAATAGGTAGATACAATCTATCGAATAAAAACAAGTTAAAAAATGCCGACATCCTGGCACAGGGGTTGCGTGTCTTCCCCGTGATCTGGGCGTCCCGGTTCGAGCATAGTTAGCTTTTTTTCTGTGTTGTATCTGTGAGATATATGAATGTGCTCCAACCCCCGGAAAAAAGGGTTGTTGAAACGAATGTGACACATGAAGTGGCTAAGTCGTGCTCTTGACCCCTGTTCTCGCTACTGAAAAATCATCAGACGCTCACTCGGCTTAAATCGGTGACAAATAACTGTCACTGAGCTTGTAACGTCGCAAAAGTCACAACACAATATTGATTAGATAACTCACATAAAAAGATTAAAAAGAAGATTGGAAGATAAAAGAATATAAGAAGATTAAAAATTCAACCAATGGATTTTTGGCAGTTTTCATAAATGCCAACTATTTGACAAAGATGTAAATCAAGTTAAATTTTTTCGTTGAGAACAAATGATCTAATTTGAATTTTTATCCATTTTTAAAAAAAAAAATAAAATAGAAAAATGAATGAAATTTTCTTCTTAGAAGTCAATAAACATTTTTATTTTTAATTCCTACGTGTTGCATTGTATGTATCTAAAAAAACAATTCTCTTTTAACAATGTATTCTTTTATCACGAAAAAATAACTACAAATTCCTCTCTGTTTTCTTCTTTCAGTTCCTCGATCTCCCCAAGGACGTGACGTCATCGCTGTGTCTTCCGTTCCTGAATGGCCAGTTCCAAACACGACGTCACACGCGTCGCTTCTCTCCCGAGTGACTCACGTGTCCCGTCTCACTCGAGCTGAGGCGAAATGAACTCATCTCCAAGAGAACTGAAAGCGTGATCCCAAGCGAAGAAAGTCATGACTTTATCGTCAATTAAGTGTAACACATAAGCCATGAAAAAAAATAGCTCGAATGAATGATACAGGATCGTTTATGAAGAGAGAAAAGATTTTGTTCCTCTCGTGACTTTTTTCCGAAGGGAAAAATGTGTTTTTTTTTCTTTTTCTTTGGAAAGCTTATTTCTGATGACAGACAACATTGTTACCTTTCATTATTTTAATTATTTAAATTTTTCTTATAGTTTTTTGATAGTCATAATTTAATATACAAAAGAGATGTTCTTCTCCATAGTTTAACATCTATATTGAATAGTTTTTACCATTTGATAATATTTCAATCGCTGTAAATGTTGGTTTATTTAGTTGGTTGTTATTTAGTTTACTAGTTTGTCACTTGGATTGCATTGAGCTTAGTGGATAGAGCTTAATCCGATCCAGGTGACAAGCCGAGTTCAATTCAAGAGTCTATGAGGGGAAAAACAGAAATAGCAAAATAGTACATTATAAGAATAATGTTTAAAAAAGTTTTTTTTAATAGAATCGCGAAGATTATTCTTATATAGATTATTATCTATTCGATATTTGATTATAATCTATTCTTATATACATTATTATCTATCATACTGTGTTTGTTAACAAAATGTTTTTAAAATGCAGGAATATTTAATAGAAAATAATTAATCCAGTTTAAAGATTGTCAGACCTATGAACTTTTGAGTTCAGAAACCAAATGAGAATGTATTGACAACTTTCCTTTTTTTTTTTTTTTCCTTCTAAAAGTAAAAAAATAATGACGGAAAAAAATATAAAAAATCATAGTAAAATGTTTCAGAATTAAAAGATACGTGATTTTAATTTGAATAAGATCAAGTGCATATGTCTTTTAAATCAAAAGAAGGTATTAAATTATCGAAAAAATAGAATAGACAATCGCTTACTTAGCTGTTTGATAATCCAGTGATACATGTTAATTAGATTAATTCATAAAAATACTTAATAATTAAGCTACTTTTGCCTTTACGAATTAAAATTCCCGATTGTAAATGTTGTAATTATAATTTAATTAAAAAATATAAGGTATATATAAACTACATATTCGGTAAGTTTTTAATTGAATCAAATGGCAGAATATAACAAAAATAGAATGTCATTTAAAAAGATGACAAAATATATATATTAAGACAAATGATTTGCAAAAATATAATCTTTATCGGAAACTAAGATGAAGTGAAAATTAAAATTTTAGAAGTTTATTGCTAAAAATAAAAATCGAAAATGAAGAATAATTTTTTACAATAGAGATACAATAAATAGATAAATACAAATAATAAATAGAAAGTAAGAGATTCTTAAACTCTTAAGTGGTTGAAACCTTTAACATGTTAAATATCCATAAATATTAATTATCATTTCTTGTAGGAGCCAAATAATATCTGTGAAGACCATAAGCTTGTATTCGTAGGAATAAAAAAAAAACCTATTCCATTTCAAATCGAATAAAATAACAGCGATAAGTTATTTAAGAATATCATATTCATAAATTCTTCTTTAACTACATATTTTTTTAATTATTTAAATATTTAATTTATATTCAAATATACATATTTGAGACTATTTCTTATAAATTGTTAAAAATAATCTATGTTCTTTCGTATTTTTTAATAACTAAATGAAAAAAAAAATGATAAAAAAGGTAATTAACTTTTGCTGCAGTTATCATAGTAAAAAGTTTTAATATGTAAAAATAAGACACATATAATTTTTATTATTTTAATTACAGTAAAAATTATATGTGTTTTCATTTAAAAAAGCTTTAAAAAAAGTTATAATCAAAATAAAATGGATTTTTTTTAAATTAAAACTTGAAATTTATTAGATACAACTGTTTGATTTAAAATTCCTTTTATTTCAATTTTAGCTTGAATTTTTTTTATTTGAAAAACGATATTTTTTAATTCGTTGGAGTTATTTTTTTAAGAATGGCTTTAAACCTTGTACTATTTTACTACCTCTTTACCAAACATACTATATTAACTTATCTTCGAATAGAAAAAGCAATTGTGTTTTTGATGAGTTGCTGCATATACGGTATATGATTTACTGGCGCCGAAAAATATTATTTTGAAATGATAAATCTGTTTCAGAAAAAAGAAAATGTGTGAGCACAAAAAATAACTTGGAAAAATTGGACTATCGCTTCAAGTTTCGTGCTGCCATCTATTGTTGAATATGTTAACAATCATAGTGTTTTCTAATGAAGAAAGTTTGAACTGTGCTTTAGTTTGAAAAATATATCTTCCTGATGTGAACTTCATGTGTTCAGAAATGATTGTGTGATTTCTGCTCAATATTGAGAGAAGAAGATGAAGACTTTCACCTTGAAGATGAAATCGAACTGTGTTAGTAAACGATGTTTAGCACATAATGCAGAACAGTATTACAATGCAATCATTCATAAGCGTGCATCATATCTTATATTTTTTTATTCTTTTCAAACTAGAATTAATTTATTTTTTTCTAATAAATTGAAGAAATGTTGATATTTTGTATAAATATTCCTTCCATAAACTCAGAAAGGCGATGATGTCTTTCTGTTTTTGTATTTTTCTTTATTGGATCATTTGTATAAAGATCAAAATAAAACTGAATGAAATATATATATATATATATATATATATATTTTCGTTTGTGATATGATTTATTTCAAATAAGATAGCAATTGCAATATTTTAAAATTATTATGCCAGATAACGAATGAAAACTGCCATTAAATTTGCAATTATTATGTATATTCACAGTAATACGAAACAGACCTATTTAAATAAAGTTAAATTCGAAAATAGTTTATGTGGTAAAAAACCAAATTAAACAAATATTTCTCATAAGTACTTGAAGTGAAATGAAAATTTTAGAGAGGATTACTTGAATATTAAGTAATAATATTGTTAATCAATAATTATTTTTTATAATATATAAATATAAAACCAATAATTATTTTTTAATTATACCATAATTATTATTTATTGGTAGAAACAAATAATTATTTTTTTTAAATTAAAAATTGTGTTTCCATTTAAAGAAGCGATTAATATATGTTTGATGCTGTACTCCTATTGATGAAAATATTATAGATATTTAAAACCATTTAACTTGTGATTGTCGCATTATAATCACTTTTTCACACAAAATTATTATTAATTAAAATTATTAATTATTATCAGTTTATTTTTAAATGTAATTTCCTGAAGTCAAGTAATTTTTAAAAGCTGATAAAAGCTATGTAATCCCATGAATAATCACTTAAACTATCACTCTTAGTGTATAATAAAATATTATAATAGTTTACAGCTATTGATTATTCATGGGAAAACCTAGCTTTCATCAGCTTTTAAAAATTACTTGACTCACTATAAATTTTCTGGAAATTACATTTAAAAATAAATTGATAATAATTAATAATTTTAATTAATAATAATTTTAATTAAAAAGGAAATTGTAGGCGTTTAAAGGAATCAGCATATTATAATATTTTATTTATACTTACTAAGATATTAAACAGAGTATTCAATTTAATTAACGCTTAATAATTAATTTCTAAATCATATCGAATAGCCATATACCTCCAATTGAAAAAAATTGTTATATAATAAAGAAAATCATTTTATGTTGCTTGAATCAATAAATTGTTTTTGAAAATTTTTACAAAATCTTAAATTTTATGTAGTTTTTTTGTCCTATCGGTCGTATTTTTTTAATTATGTAATTAATATGCGATGTATTTTTTAATTGCCTCGCACTTTTATATTCATGGTGTTTATGAACCTCTTAACAGAATATTTTTCTACTTCTGACGGGATAATATGTCTTGAAATTTCTACGGTATTGTAACTTATTCCTTATGTAAATCACACAGATATTAAATAGAATCTTTCCTATTTAGTTTGAAGCTATTATTTAACTAGGTGAATTTGACTGATCTATGGAAACGATTTGAATTTAAATTCAACAATATATAATCTATTTTTGAGAATTACCAAATGAATATTTTTAAAAATTTAATAAAATTCAGAAAAAAAATCTACTAAACAATTATACTAACGACGGTTAAAAGACAACTGTTTTAATTTTTAGAATTTTAAAGTTTTATGTTATAGCATTTTTGGAAGCAATTGGGGAAAAAAAACCCTCAGAGAATATTTCGTTTAATCTTTAGACAGTAAAAATTGCAATTTCAAACAAATTCTCTCCAATGTGCATTTTCTCATCCTCCAATGAATATCTATTGAAAATTTGGAGAGCCATTTCGTTTAGAGAGCCAAAATATACACAATTACATTTATTCTTAGATCATAAGATAACTTGATAATAAGTTCTAAATATACACAGGTTATGGAAGGAAACAGAAATTGATCAATAAAAGCATCCAATCCAAATTTTTTGTAAGTCATTGGTGCATATCATTTAATGGACATCACAACAACAACAAAATTAAATGGAATGATGTTAAACCTATTAAAATCAATTAAAATCGTCTGTAATATTTAGACAACTTGAATTTATAGTAACAAAGTCTTAAAAACTGCATATAATATATTTAGAGTGGCCTGTATCGTACATTGAATAATTGTTACAAAAGTAATTAAAAGCGTGATTCAAATTAACCCACATCACTGATACTTTCACATATACACTCACAAATACAAGCACATATATTACCAAAAAATATAAATACTTTTTATGTAATGCTTCAGTTGCAGTCTCATTTTATTTGCAATGTTTGTATAGAAACAATCATAACAATCCATGATAATGAATTAATGAAGGTTTGATTAAAATATTAAAAGTTTAAACAAAATATTGCTAGATCAACAACCTAAAAAGTAATTTCTAGTAATAAAATTTGCAATAAAGTAAAAGAACTCGACATTTTTTTCAAAAGCAAAAAGCATCCAATTTTGATTTTTTAATCGAAGGTCTATCTTTTCGAATTCATGTAATTATTTTTAAATGAAGAGTGAATAAGTTGAAATAATTCTAACTTGATAAGTGTCCGGTATATTACATGCAAATGCAATCGACAAAACAGAGCAATGACCATAGATACGCCAAATCTGGCACAGAAGGTACTCATTAAAAAGGGTTTCCAAGATTTTGATCACATTTTTAATAAACTAAAAATTAATCTAAATAATTTTGAGGCATATTGGCTATAAAAATTGTTTTTTATTAACACGATTTTATTTCCGGACAATTTTTTTCCTAAATTTTAATATTTCTCGAAATTAATTTTTATAATTCCTTTTTTATTGTTGCAACAAAATTCAGCCCAATTTTATTGTTTCGTCTTATCTTTTCACCAGTGCACCTTTTACAGTATTAAACTAATTTAATTTTGTAAATGCGTGGTCGAAACGAAGAAATTTTTGAAATTTTAACCTATTTATTTCACTACGAGAGTTATAACTTGTGCAAGAGAGAAACGATTACAAAATAGTGTCTTAGTAAGTTTACAAAATAGTTTATATCATGATACAATGACAAATTGGCTGGAATTTTCCCTTTTAGTGATTTTACTATGAAATTTCGATAGGGAATTTTTGACACTGTAGATTTAAAAAAGGAAATCTTTGAAAAGTATATAGAAATCCTTGGGAATTTTTGACGCTGTAGATTTAACTAAAGGAATCTTTGAAAAGTATATGGGAATGCTAGGGATTTTTTTGACACTGTAGATTTAAGAAAAGGAATTTTTGAAAAGTATATATTAATTTTAGGGATTTTTATCCCTTGGCAGGTCCTTAGTGTGGGAGGCTTGGAATCAGCAATTTTATTAAGAGTTTTATAAAATTAAACAAGGAAGTGAGAATTAGATCAGAAAATAAGAGAACATTTTATAAGGATATATGCATGGGTTAATTTGAGATAAAGATTAGGAAATTAATTAACATTTAATATAGATTTAAAAATATTTATATAAATATATATTCTTTTTTAGATAATAATCAAAAGGCAGAATACGTCTTAAGGTGTCAACTGCCCAAAATAAAATTTTACGCAACCAATACACAAACTGAGGCAACAAGACTGATGAAAAAATAAACATAAACAGATAAACAGGGAAACAGAGCGATTAAGATAAGAATCAATTTCGAAACATTATCATACTATGATATTTCAGAATACATATTCAGAATTTACTTTTTCTTTTTGTAAGAACAAAAATGATGTCTCATACAAACGTTTTTGTTTATTTTAATGTGCATCTATTCATTTTTTACAATAAACATGACTTTATGCTCCCTGCAATTGATTTATACATTTCTAGCTTAGAAGGCGGTGAAATTTTGATGTGTATGTATAAGACGGTTTGATCGATTCCGTTATTCCAAAACCGTTTTTGACGTTTCTGCTGATCTAGATGCAGCCTGTCACTCCGCTTCCTAAATTCTTCTAAATTCTGCTGGAGGATTCGACTCTCTGCTTCCAGTGACTCTTATAGTCTGAGCTTTATTACTCATTTTCAAAAGATTAGATTTGAATTTTCCGGGCATTTCGAAAAACTATCTAGAAATAACAAATCAAAAAGATTAAAACTATCCTAAAAACGATATACTTAAAAATATAAGCATATACGAAAAATATATAGCAGAAAAATAGAACTTAACCCATTTTAAAGAACACAACTAACCTAAAAACAATTTATTTACGGTGTGCACCTGAAATACAACAAAACAGTAAATGAAGTCCGTATTTCTTTAAAATCAAGTCAAATCCATTTTATTTATGGGTCGAGATTGAGACACCTTCAACAGTATTATGCACCTAATTTTTAAACTTTCAATTTAAATGAAAACACAGTTTTGTCAACAATCACTCGTGAACTTTCAACTCCAGTTAGCATTACGCAAATACCTGACTTTCCTACGCCAGTTGGGGTAACGCAATGCAGATTAGAAATTTTATTATTTTTTTTATTCTGTTTTTTTTAAAATTTAAAATCACTTTAGAATGAATTCGAAAGATCGATTCATTGATAACATTTGATTTTAAATACATCAAACACTAAGAAAATAAACAGAATTGTTTGAAATAATCAATCGAAATTCTGCTAAGCCAAACCTGATTATTGTTGGGGAAAAAACTGGACCCTTACTCATCTTTAGTGGGATTTGGACTCAGCTTTTTGTCTCGAAAATTAGTTTTTAATGAATAAAAAATGAAGCACTCAATGAATCGAAATAAAAAGTAGCCTATGCTCTATTCCTGACTATAATCCATCTTAGTGCTAAATTTCATCCAATTCCGTTCAGCCGTTCTGGCATAATTGGCATCTAAACTTTCACATTTATGATATTAACATAGATAAGGCTTATTGTAATTTGAACACATCGCTTTTCTTACGCGATATGT
>JAPMOQ010034905.1:867251-902556 GCA_026543055.1 Argiope trifasciata | reverse complement strand
TATATATATTGTAATAAGCTTTTAAAGCAAAGAATACAGAGTAGAGCAAAACATTAGTATCTATTAAGGGTATAGAAAATGTAAATAAGCGGAGATTTGGGAATTTAAAAAAAATGTTTTTAACGGTATCATATGTGTGTGCATTATAGAGGTCTATTATATTCAAACCTTCTTTTATCAGCACTTCAGCCGTTTTATATTAGATAGTAGGACATTTAACTCCTTGACATCCGAGTTTATTTACCATAAAAATTAGATGATGCATTCTAATTGGACATTTATTATTATATATGTACAAATACCTATAATATATATGGATGTTTGAAACATTGAGATCTTTTTAAGTGTGTATTGAATATTAAATTGCTTAATACTTTCACTTCACGTCGATGTAAAATTTAAAAATTCGATAATTCGATGAGCCAGTTATTGGAAATGAAGGGAGTTAATATGTACGAAGGCTGGAAGATTGGCTTCTGAATGGTATCGAAATTTGAGGCGTGGAATTATACCCGGCGCTTCTCATATGCAAGAGTTGAGACGAAAGAATTTTTTGGCTAATACTCGTAATGGAAGGAAAAAACTGATACACTTCATATTTAAGGTTTCCTATTACAGATTTTACTTTAACAGGTTGAGCTAGATAATAATATTATTCATAGTAATGAAGTTATCGTCCTTTTACTTTATTCTACCCGTTTAATTTTCTTAATATACCACTTCCTTGTTTCATACTCGATTCTGGAAAATGAGTTAATTGTAAAGGCATTAAAAAAAGCTGGTTAAAGTTGTGCTTTTTCTGAGAGGTTTTTATTTTTTAAATTCGCATTTTTGTGCTGCCATCTGTTGGAACAAATCTTCAACTATTTAAGACATAAGTACAGCATTGTCAATAAACGTTTTAAGAATACTATGGACTTTAAACATTTTCTTTAAAAGATTGAAATATTTCATTAAATATTTCAATTCAGTATTAAAACATCATTATTTTACTTTAAAAAATCAATATGTTTATGAATATTTTTCAAAATCATTTATTTATTATTTCTTAATATTTTTCTCAGTTACCTTAAATGTATATTAATTTTGAATAATATATATTTAATAGGATTAGTAGACACAAAAGATTTAATATCATTTTGAATTACAATTTTGATTTAAACACAGAAATGCTTTGACTATGACTTAAAGTTTAAAGCTATTTTACTTGCGAAAATGATTAAATTTCAAAACTATGAAATTGCTTTTGATATATTATTTATTTATAAAACACTTTCCAAATAAATTATTCACTATATATGAAACATTTACAGCGTGATAATTGAAAACAAATCTAAAAATAACACAGCCTACATACATCTGTCTAAATGCATAATGAGGTGAAAATCCCTAATATGACCAAAAACACACCTATTTATATATATAAAAAAGTTTCCTCAAGGTATTAGAATCTAATAATAAAAAATATTAAAATTGAGAATATGCTTGTAAAATAATCGAGAACTAAAAAAACCCTCTTTAATATGCAATTGAATACATGGACAGACTAAAGTGAAATTAAATGTGACGAGACATTCAACGAAATTTCTAGTTATCAATCAACATTTTTAATGGAAATAAATAATTATAATTCTTATCAAAGTCGGAATTAAAAATATCTCACCTGCTTCAAAACCAAATTGGCATCAGAACCAAGCGCTATTTGCGTTATTGTTAGTTATTAAATTGAAATTTATTTCTTAATAAAATACATATTCTCATTCTGTGTGTTCTTAAGAATATAGATTTTTACGGAAAAAAAAGCTAGGTTTAGCCATCATATGTTTTTATTTCATAATGTTATAAATCATTTATTTCATATATGTTATAAATCATATGAGATTTATTTCAAAACTTTGTCTCATTTTTATTATTATTTTTTCAATAAGAATTCGTTTTTAAATATTGATTTTAAAAATATAAGAAAGGAGTTTTAATAAATGCAAAATTAATAGATTCCTTATTAGAAATAAAATTATTTATATCGTAACATTTTAAACTTAGAGAAACATAAAAAGAGTGAAGAGTGAAGAGTGAATCTCATGAATATTCTCATTTTTTAGATTATACTTCTAAATAGTGCTAATACAGATTATATACTGCTCAGAAATTATATGTGTGAGGTTGTTAAAATAAAGCGATTTTAATACCTCCCACAATCTACTATTGAAAAAGTTTTTCTTGAAATTATCATGTACATCAAGCTATACATAAGACATTTTATTGAAAATAAACACAAACAATTATTCTGGTGAACCCTTTGATAGTCAAAAGTGTTTAGTATACTTTAATATCTTATCCAGTCAAATGCTAAGGATGCAAAACAAAAATATGCAAGCAAATATCTGTGTATTAGACTTTCATTTCCTTTAGATTAATTATTGATTTCCACAAGCAAAATTTTTACATAGCATTTTCATTAAGAATTGCATTGCAAAGCAAAGCTCTTTACATTTGAATATATTCACTCAGAAACCATACAAGAGGGTGCATCATTTTGACAGTTTATTTTTTCATTGCATTTGTTATATATACTTACAAAATTGTAAGCTGCAGATTAAAATTCAACTTAAAATAATTATGTGTATTTTTAGAAACGTATTTTTAAACAAATCTTTGTTATTTATCGAAATAATTTTCCTAGTACAAAGGGTCAATTATAGTAGCTTTCAAGTGCAATGGTGCAATTGTGGAGCAGATTGGGCGATGTTCAGGGCCCTATTAGAAGAGAGCCCTAAATGAAAGAATAAATTAGTTGCGTATGATTTAATAAATTCTTTAAACTTTCATCCCCCATTTTCTAAAGAGAAAAATAAATGTTTTTCCTTCATTTTAAAATGATGGTATGTTTCATCAATCTGAAACTCTTTCAGATTATTTTAGTAATATCAAGTTCCAGTTTCAAAGGAAGACTATGGCTGTCTTGGGACCAAATTCGTTATTCAGAACCGTGGTCAGATGAAGAATATGACACTTGAACTAGAATTTTTTAGTTTAATTTAGTTATATTAACGTTCCGTTTCAAAGCAACACTAAGGCTATTTTGGAACGGACGTCGTCATTTTGACCCGCGGTCATGTGACGAGAATGACACCTGAACAGACACCCGCTTCTCTACACCAAGCCAAACCAGCAGGAGGACACCTAAACTACCATGCCCTTCTCCAAATTTCTGAGCCGGCGTGAGGATAACGACGAACTTAACGTGCGTCATATCCGCACACATGGAGGCTCTTCGGTGGAATTGGGTCTCGTGCCCCCCCCCTTCCTCCATCACAAACATCAGCACCAGGTCACTACAGTCTCGAAATATCTGAGATGAAAATCATTATTTGAGATCCTTACGCAAACTTTGTTTCTGAAATTGGCAACCGAATCAACAATGTTTGAGAATATTTTTTTAATAATGAACAAAAGATTTTATCAATACAATAATTCAATATTTATTTCATCAAATACAATATCGTAGTCGATAAAAATATTTTCAAATTTTTGTATTTAGAGAAAAATTAATTTTGTCTCTTTGTATTGGGTGATAGCAAAAAAGTATAAATGGACATCATACTTGATATAGCTCATTTCGATATATTTCCATTTGCCCCTCCCATTAGTAGCAAAAGATTTAGGCTTTGAAAAAACGCATTGGTTGTGTAGAATTTCTATAAACTAATTGAATTTAAAGAGCTGAAAACAAAATATTTAGAACTTAGGGGAAAAAAAAGAAAAAAAAAGGGGGGGGGACGAAATATGGCATATATAAAGAGCTGTTAACCTGATACTTTGACAGCATCTTAAGACTGAATTAAGTTTATTGCAAGTTCAAATCGCAGAACAGCGGAGAAGGAAACGAATATTTATTTGGTCTACTTTTATACGCAGCATGGATGATACGTTTGAAAATAGATCCTTCTTCAAGAATGCAACTCTTTTTGAGAAGTTATTATAGCCCAAAATATGAATTTTTCTTTTCACACATCGTTCAATTTCTACAAATATTTGGAAATGACAAGTTGTCAGCCTAAGAAAGAAATGAGCAGACAATATTTTATGTGATCGACAATTCCAAAGTTACTTGTTGAAGATTGTTTTTTCTGATTTATGCTAACTAAAATTTCAGGCTTCATAATAATCCGTCAGTACAAAATTATTTATATTTCAGAAACTATATGACTAAAAAATAGGTTTCAAACAATCATTAAATTACTTGAAAACAAAAAATGCAATCCATTCAAAGCATGAAGTTTCAAAGGAAATCAGTCTTCAGATTTCACTGGCACTAACCTTTTATGGCTGCAAAGTCCATCAGCATTTAAACCCTAGTGTAACGATTCAGCTTCTTCCAGGTCTGCTCATGGTGGGTTGTTTTTTTCTCACGCTCCATATTTGCCAATTTCTGATTGGACTCCTTAATGTCTAGGGTTTATGGCAATGTAATTACTTACAGATGGACAGGTGCAGAACCCTCCATCTAAGAACGGACATCTAGCCCTTTAGAGGGAGACGAGATAAATGCCCACCCGTGCACTAATCGTGTCTGCAACACAGATGTGCAGCCTGCTTTGTTTCCCGTAGTGAACATTCCATGAACATTCCTGCGGTCAACGGTAGACCATTGAAATTTTGCTGAACGACAATTGGAGAATCACCAGCCCAAAAGATCCAATGGGGAGTCGAAGGAAAAGGAGGGAGGGTCGAAAGAAGAGAGAAAAAGGTGAGGTTTTTGGAGAGCCGGGACGGAGACTCCGAGCGTTTGAGAGAAGATTCCACCAGAGGAATTCGTTGGATTCCTGGAACTAATCCAGGTACCTGAGCTAGACTAGATGGCTGGTTAACTGTTCTCGTGAGTTCTCCGGAAGATCTCGAACTATTAAGAAACTCGAACTAAGAAAGAACTATTCTTGTGCTGTTCCACATGGACATTTTATTTAACCTAGATAGTATTTTTTGTCTGTAACTTAAAGCTGTAATAAAGTATTTAATTGTAAAACGCTACCCTTTATTTCCTCGGACCAGATCAAGACGTTACACTAGCAAATAAAATTTTCGCTCAGCCACCATAGCTGACAAAATGCTGGGAGAGGGAATTCTCGGGAAATTTCAAAATGAGTGTTTGCGCATTATACATATCAGCTTTTCTTGTAATTCCAAAAAGGACCACTTATGAGTACAAAAGTATTGAGCTGTAACATAAAACAATTTGTTGAAATAGTTACTCACATATTTAGTGAACCTTTTGCGAGTTATTCCAGAAACACAACCGCAATCAGATTATGCTGATTTTACGAACTAGTGAATGCATTTCTCAACTCAGCTTGGAAATAGTTTGGATTTTAATTAACTGTTTGATGCATTATATGTAATCAGCTACAATAATAAATAATTGCACTCATTTTTGTAAAACAAATTGCTGGGAAAATTTCCCTCCCACCGCATTTACTTCTTACAAGTGCAATGGATTTCTTATGGTTGGTGCCACCTTGCACGGGAATGCGCATTTAATGACGCATATTCATTCTGAATGTGTCCGATGAAGGGCTTGTATTTTTATATTCTTGTAATTTTTACCTTTTCTGTGCCCATGTCCCAAAGTAAAAATTACTTATTTACAATGTTTCTTATTAATCGACTTTACATATAATGTTTCTTCGCTTGTAAAAAGTACCTGTAAAGTTTCTTGTCAGTCGACTCAGCGTATTACGTTTTTTTCCAAGTAAAAAAGTACCTGTAAAGTTTCATATTAGTTGACTCTGCATATTATGTTTTTTCAATACAGTAAAAGATCCTTATTCGTGCTTCCTTCATTCGCATTTTCAATATTCGCGGATTAAAAAAATGCGAACCAATTCCTATATTCGCGGCTTAAAATTTCTTTATTCGCGGATCTAATAAGTACATACATAATAATAAAAGGATGCCAATAGGTATCCAACCCAATATCCTTTGTAAAGGCCGTCAAATGGGCTTATAAAAAAAGTAAAATAGATCTTATTACACCTTTGTCTAGAGTATGTTGTTAAATGCAAACTGCAAATATAGCCGAAATCGCGAATGGAATAGGACGAGATGGGTTCGAACAGATAGAATCAAGTGACATTCAAGAATGGTTTGAGTCGCAAGATGAAGATCTGACTGAAACCGACTCGGAGGAAATGTTAAATTCACAGCCCATTGAAGAAGAGGCTTCAACAAGCACTGGAAAAGTGACATTTCATTCGAAAAATCTTAGTGAAGGTTTGAGAATGGCAAATGAGCTTTACGATTTCTTTATGAAGATTGATTTGTATATGGAATGAAGTCTTATTTTTCAGAGGCAAATTGCTAGTGCGACTGGTGCGTATCAGTCTGAATGGAAGGAGATTTTAAAACCTGCCAAGCAAGAGAAAATTGCAAAATTCTACAAACCATTGCCTAAGCCTTAAGATAATGAAGCAAAAGGTTCAAAAACTTCAATTAAATTGATTTTTTAATATATTTCTTTTATTTTGTCACCTAGGAACGTATCCCCTATAATCCCATATAAATTGCCATTCCGTATTCACGGTTTCTGTATTCGCGCCATATTTATGGAACATATACCCCTCGAATAAAGAGCTTTTACTGTAATAAAAAAATATCTGTATCAGTTGACTCTGCATATAATAATTCTCCAATAATAGGTAGCACTAATAGATATTTAAAAAGGTACCTGTAATGTCAGAGAAGCGAATGTGTCAATTCAAAGCATGCAACCTTTAGGGTGATTTTGTTTTAAATAAATAGTTAATACGACTAATTGTTTGAATATGTGATCAGATTGTAGGAAGTTTTTCGGGTCCGTAAATGGGATAAAAAAATGACGATGAATGGGAATGGGAAAATGATAAAAAAAAACGATGTATTTACGATATCTGAAAAAATTTTACCACTTTATTTAAGATAAATTACGGAAACTGCTGACTACAAAAATTGAGAATATTTTTAAAATTAATTAGCAAATGAAAATGATTTAAATAAGGAAAATTATCCATTTTTCAATAAATAAATAGTGTCTAAATGACAGAAGAAATCGAAAGTTTTTTTTTCGTTGGCTTTGTATATTCGGACAAAAATCGTGAATGCTTTGGTCACAATCCGAAAATAAGTAACGCTACTTTAAGCAAAAATGATGCCAGTAGTTGAGACGACAACAACACATATTTTCGATAATTTCAGAAAGGATATTGAACAAGTTTAAAATGGAAAGAAGAAAATAACACTTAATTCCATACTTTCATATGCTGTCTCGTCTAAACGAACAAGAAACAGATAGTAAAACTGAAGAAGAAGAAATGAACAAATTATGATATGTTCAGAAGAAATGCGAAAGGAAAAGAATAAAAAAAAAGGATTACAAACTGTTATTGATCAATCAATAAAGCATTGCTGTTTCCAATGGCACTTGTCATTGACAAGTCCGTTGATCACTGTCAGCAATTTTAAGTTTAAATTAGCGTCCCTTGTTTTTCAGTAGCGTCAACAAGGACCAAGAGAACAATACAGCTACTTCATGTTTCACAATCGTTTACACGACCCTTTTTTACAGGGGGGCATACTCACACCACTCACAGATAGAACACAGAATAACTACCCTGCCCGAACTGGGACTCGAATCCGGGAAGCCCAGAACATTAGGAAGACACGCTACCCTTAAGCCAGAACGCCGGCTTCAATGAAGTATTTATGAATAGAGACTAAAAGGGTAGGAGTGAGGCCATTTATGAATAAAGAATAAAGGTCCTTGGGATCAAAAAGTGAAAGAGAACCACAAATAGCTATTCCGCCTTGCCTCGAAAGTATTTGAATGACTGGAACAGCAAGCCAGAATTGGTGGGAACTATGGAAGTCTTATGGATCATAACCGGTCACGGTACTATCCTCCTTAGGTGGCACACCTCGTCATCGGTAAAGAATAGCTGACTCCAAACCATTTCTATATCTACCAGATGGCTTGAACTAAACGCCATGCCTCAAACTTCTCACCCCCAATTTTGAAATACCTAAGGGCCAGGAAAGATTAGGATATATCCTTAAATATGAATTTTATGAATTTCTTTAACAAAATTATAAGAAAAGGCAAAATAAATTTAGTCTAATATTGTCTAAAGATTAAAAAACATATGATATTAAAAAGTTGCTATAGCCGTTATTCATAAGACCCTACAAAAAAATTGCCCCCACAAAGATAAAATGATTTGGGCCAATTTCTGATGAGATCTTGATAAAAGTAAATGAAAATTTTGGAAATAAGATATAATAACTACTATCTATTAAAGATTGTAGCTAAAACCTACCTCAGAGAGTTAGAAGAATTGATTCTTTCTCTCACAATAACAGGGTTCAATATTGTCTAAACGTGCAGTGAATTTTTAATACAAATTCTAAACTAATTTCAGAAATTTTTGTCCAAATTATCGCTGGCAATAATTTCATATAATGTACCTCTATGTGTGGTGATCTAATTGTTTGATATCCCACGATGTACTTTGATGTAACAATATTAAAATTTTCTATACATTTAATACAAATTTCACATAATAATATCCTTTAACACTTTTTTGCAATCCCCCCTGAAAGGATCGCATTCGTTGATTAAATAAATGCATTAAAAGACAATACAATTACTTTGGTTAGCAGTCAAAATTAGTTGCTGAAATTTCATTAAAAGTCTCTCAGCGTTATTTGAACAAAAAAATTGTAATATATGTGATTTAAGCAAAATATGCATGCAGTCTCATGTCCCCATAATAACATCATTGGTAGGATAATGAATAATATGAAACAAAATAAGTTTGAAAAAACCAGATTGCCCAAATTTTTGACAAGTATCTTTAAGAAATAACACGTCTAAAAATTACTAAAATGTCAATAAGGAAACTTTATCAGAAAGAAAGGGATTATTTTCACATTCAAAATCTAATTGCGAAATTTGAAGGGCAAACACTGAGGGAGACGAGTAAATGATATTTTATAGAAACAAACATATTACATTAATCCTAAAAAACTCGTAACAAATTATAATTCTTTTTATTCTGGTTTGAGAACAATGAGCTCAGTTCAAAGTTAAAATATCCAACAAAACAAACAAGCTTTCATTGTAAATTAAGTAACTAAAAAATAATACACCATATAAAATACTGATAAAAAATGTGATGACTTTTGTCTACAATATAGAAAGGGAAGAAAAGCCTCTTTCAGGTAACAACTGTGTTTGTAACAAAAAGAATTTAAATGATATTTTTTTTATAAAAGATGAATTTAAAAAAGTTTTCAAATTTATTTAATTCCATTCTAAACCTTCCAAGACAGATTTCTTTAATTTTTGTTCTGAATCAATTAGAAGCTTACTCAAAAGAAAGAAAAAAAACTTGAAATTTACAATGCAAATCAAAAGCAAAATCAATTTATCAAAATATATATATAGATAATTTTACGAATATTAAAAAAATAAAAATATCCCCCGCACCAAAAAATAAATCAAACTTTAATTACATTACTCTGTAATTTAAGCTGGGAAAAAAAATTTCGAAGGCAAACATTTTAATAGCAAAAGAAAAGGCAGACTATATTTTAAATAAAAGACAAATTCTAATATGTTTTCGAAAGAATTTAATTTCGTTCTAAACTCTTTTTCCCAAAAAAGATTTCTTTTATTTCATTCTTCTCTTTTGCGAAGAAGTAGTTTAATTCAAAAACGAAAATAAAAATATTATGAAATAAAAAAAGAAACCATAAACAAAACGAATTCGACAAAATATTTATCGGTAATTTAAGTAACTTAAAAAAATCCACAACAGATCCAAAAATAAAGATAGCAATCTTCTGCAACCTTAACTGGAAGAAAACTTTCCATTAGGGGCAAAATAAACGACATAACAATTTCCGAAGGTGGTGGATAATACATTTTTCCTTCAGCACGTTTCGATGGGTAATCGAATCACGTGGTTTACAGAAGGGGCGCTGGGCAATAACGCAAATCTCCTCACGAAATTACCGTTTTTCGCAGGGCCGTTATCTATTACCGCCAAATAAGCATTCCGCTTTTAAAAGAGAACGACGACTCCCACTAATAAATAAATAGAGAGAGGTGCGAACAAAAAGAAGAACCCACTCACAAAATATTTAGCATAATTTAAGAGATGCGGCAGCTCCTTTTAAACGAAGAGTGTGGGGGTGGGGGAGATTTTAAAGACTACCTGTTTTAGAAGTGATACATTTTTCGAAAACCCGGGAAACGCGAGAAATTGACTTTGCGTGTGAAAATTCGGAACGGGCGTCTTCGGATAACGACGTTTGCTGCAGCAGCCAAGCATTTGGGGTGGAGGTGGGGGTGGAGGGGTTGTATGTGATGAAGGGTAGATGGAGAATCGTCTGCTGAAAAGATTTGAAGAGATAAGTGGGATCGAAGGGAGGGAATCGGGGTGGAGGAGGGGGTGGAGGTTTGGATGGAAAATTGTCCATCGCTGCTGGAGGCAGTCCCTCGTCTCTCTCTCTCCATTCGGTTTTGGTCCCTCGCTCTTTGAGAAGAGCGAAAACCGCGAGATTTTCTGCTCGAATGGAGTTGCGGGGTTGCCATTTTTGGCGAATTTTCGCCAAAAATATGTATAATCCTGAATTCATTATATCTGCATAGTATTCATTTTCAAAATGCAAGGGATAAAAACCGTTTAAATAGTTGGCTTGATAATAAAACTTTTTTTTCACCCAAATCACTAATTTGCTATCAGAAAGAAGAAAATAAGAAAAAGAATATTTTTAAAATTTAATAACTGAAACTAAAATAAATAGATTGCGCTATGATGACAAAATAATTAAAAGTCACAATTAAAAATATGGACACACACAAAATGCGGAGAATACGTTCTAAAAGTAAGAAATCGTGTTATACGGGACTTATATTACTGGCAAATTTTACAAACATCATACACCCAAAACTTTCTCATTTATAACCGAGTATATTGTTCGTAACATGACTTTTTAAAAATGATTTTTTTTTTTTCGTATACAAAGTATTCGAAGAGGAAATATTGTAATCTTCAACAAATTCGAACTCGAGATTTTGTTGAATCTCCACGTATCGAACCTCTTTGCGATCGAGAAATTCAAATTTGGAATCATGTCTGTCTGTCTATGAACGCGATAACTCAAAAATGCATGTAAAATTTATTTTAAATATGTACTAACCACTATATTTCGGAATTTCTTTGAAATTTTTAATTAAAACCAGGAATAGGAAGTCTAGTTCGAGTGAAAGTGAAAAGGATAACTATAAAACAAGGAAAACGGAAAGACAGAAAGATACACAGATTTTGGATCTGAAGTGCAAAGTTTGGAATAAAATAACTGAATGTCTGCTTTCGTCTGCTTGTAATGTAGTAACTCAAAAGCCTATGTAAATAAATGAAATGGGATAATATGACATTATTACTAAAGTGGAAATTTAATTTTGGTTTCATTCAGTCGTAAGTAAGGTGTTCAAAATGCATAATCGTTTTCTCTCTCCACAGTCATTGGTGGCTAGAATCGCTTGTCACCCTGAAACGAGATTCGTCTGAGAACATCACTCTAGACCAATTTTGTATATCCCAACCAACATGTTCCATGCACCAGCGTCATCTCTCACGACGATGGCGTGGTAGACGTGGGATGCAACGAACACGCTTCTGAGCATACAAACCAACTTTATTTAATCATCGCGAGATGGCTCTTGCAGAAACATGCGTATCGGTAGCTGTTGCGAGGTTTTGCAGTTATCTGGCCCGGAGTTCAATTGCAGTTCCTTTTTCCCATGATGGCTACATAGCGATCCTCTAAAAGTGTGGTGTTCCTGCCATGACTGCCGACATGCTTTTGCAAAGCATTTCCACCTTCAACGGCCTTCCTTAATCGCCAGATGACATTTCTTTGAGACACACATTACAGAAGCTACAGTGATGACACTTTCACCTGCTTCCAGTCGTGCAACTGCTCGTCCACGATCGTAGACTCTCAAAGGATTTCTTGCTGACATTTTGCTCTTAATTATTACCAGAACAAAACAGAATTTCAGAGAAAAAACTTTTATAGCATCCTGCACTACTTTGAGTCAAACATCAAACAGGATGAATTTTCTTATGAATCAAGACCTTGTATGCAATGCTTTTTATACAGATCAAGAATCCTGGTTTAACACGCTCTCTCAACTTGAATTTGCTTTTGTTGGTCAGTTGTCTGAGATGGAATTTTGCATAAACCACTTGTTCCTTAGCAATTGTCAATCAGTGTAATAATAATAATAAATATTACCTCTTGGAAAGCGTACTGCATTGTGCAAAGCCTCAAATTTAAGGAAAGTGAGGGGGGAATGCCTTTATGCTATAAAAATTTCAGGTGACTACTTACTCTAGTTTTTAAATAACCAGTTTCAGAGCTCATATCTATACAATAGGTAAATGTGAGCATTTGCTTTTCTAAACAAAATATAATCAAATAATGTATTAAGAACAGCCATCTTTGTCGTTCAACTTGTTTGACTAGACTGATTTTTTAGCTTTTTGAATATTAACGTGGAATATATACTTATTTTCAAAACATTTCACCATGTTATTTGGTGATACCGAAAAAAATGAATTTAATTTAAAGAAATGAAAAGAAATATAGGTTAAAAAGCTATATATACTTTAAAATAAAATATTTTTAAATCTCATTTTCACCATTGACAAAGACACCCAGATGATCTGAATGAATGAATATGGATTTTATCATAATATTAAAATTTTATTGCAACAAACTATATATTAATTTTTTTTAATTATTAGAAATTTTTGTACAGAAATCCGTTTAAAATTTATCACTAAAAATGTAATTGCTTGAGTTTTAACATAAGACGAATACTAGTTTTGCGAGATAATAGTTTGGGAAAACATGATCATCAATTTCCATAGGTGAATCGCAGTAATTGTACACCTGGCAATGGTTAAGCCGATTTTTGTTCTTCATTCAACTATTTTGACATTTATTTTTTGGTTTATTTTACATTAACTCTGCTTTCGATAGATATAATTTTTAATGAGATTTTTTGTAATAATATTTTTCAGACTCACTAATTAGCAATATGTTGAATTAAGTGTTGCTGTAAAATCAGTTAGTGAAGCAATCTGCAACATACATGCAGGATTTGTTTACATTTCACTGTTGCCATTCGATAATAAGTAATAGGAGCGATTTCTATGCGACGTAATATTGCGTGTATCATTGTGCGTGTTCATGTGCACGGGCGCGTTAGACAGATTATTGTCAGTAATCCGTCTAATGTAATCCGTAATGACACAATGAAAATAATCATGGCACGATGTAATTAGTAAGAAAGTAACCCATTGTAAAAAGTAAGCAAAAATGATTATTCAAGAAGGTAAATTATATTTCATAGTTATTGCATTTTAGTTTTATTTCCATAATGCACTGATTGCCGCACATCCGACATACATGGAATTTCCGCTTATAAACTTTATAAATTGATATTAAATAGTTTTAAAAGGCAATGCTTAAACACAGAAATTGCACATGTCCCAAAAACATCGGAAATATTTAATGGATTCTTGATAGAATCCATAAAATAATACTTTCCTAAAATGGAAGGCAGCATTTGATTAGATAATAAAAATAAAAAAGAATATTCAAGTGATTTAATATATTGTTATGAAAATCTATTTTATGAAATAACTAAATTTATTTTCAAATATTAAAGGACCATTAGAACAAAAAGTTCACCAATTTGAAAGATAAAAACTAAACACTAATACTCCTGCCCAATGAATCAAAAACGAATAAATTTATGTGCCTTACTGAAGAGAAATTTTTAAACGGATAACATTATGTTTCCAATAAATTTTCAATAACTTAAAGAATACCTATTCAAACGGAAAAAGACAAAATTAATTCACGTGCATTTAATTCGGAGAAGGAAATTGAAGAGAGTTTCCTCATCTCTTCAAACGAGACGATATTATTCTGCTTGAATGCTAAATATTATTTTCTGTTTCTTCTTTTTCTTAAAAAAATATATTCATGCAGAAAGTACTTTTTTTCTTTAAGATGATACTGGCTATAATAAAATTCAATTTTTGAAAAATATCTTTCATGAACTTCAGTTCAAATCGAGAGATGAAAGATGAAACATTAAATATCTTCTTATTGCACATTATTTCTATAACTTCTAATGTTAAATCGATCTCAATTTAATTCACCAATAAAATAAAAAGTTTTTACAATAGAAGCTCGTGAGACAATTTGGCTAAGAAGTAGTCGAAAACTTTTCATAATGTAAGCAGGTGGTGATGCCAATTCTGATTTAGATCTTCACCCTTCAGTTTTAAATTTCACTGGGAATAGTTGATCAGTAAAATGCAAAGTTTCTAAAATGAATGTATTGAAAGAGAAATAGCTGTGTTTTTAAAAGGCCACTCATTAAATGAAAGGAGAAACCTGAGGAAAAAGAAGACTTTTTAAAGCGAAAATCTATGTTAAAAGTTACGGAATTGAAAAAATAAATCTTTTACTTACTATTTATCTCAGACGACTGGCTATTTTAATAAGAATATTGGTTATATTTGATTTCATATAAATCATTTAGATTTAAATTTATATCCATCTTCCTGACTAGTTCCCTGAGCTCAGCTCTGACTTATTTTAATTGTCTTAGCTAAGTTCTTTTTATCATGAACATGAACCTTTCTAATGCATGCATCAACAAGTTATTAAAAACGCAAATACCCATTTCCTATTTCGCTTAAATTTCGCGATATTTTAACTCCATTTTTATATTTGTCTTGTTAACTTTATAGATACTAAATAGAATTCTCCACCTTTAGCTTTCAACAATGAAAGAATACCATTTAATGAAATAATGAAAACAGTTCGAATTCCAGGGCAATAATATATATTTGCTAAAATTCAGAAAGATTCCAAACAATTTTAAATTGGTATCATTAAAAAATTAGTTTTTAAATTTTGAAACATTATTAAGTACTACAATATTTTAGAATGCTATTAAAGTGAAAATGTATCCTACTTTTTAATTAATTAAAATTTTAATTAACATTTTGAGCTGCACATTCACACTCTGTATGGTACACATGTAGTAAATTTGGGAGTGGTAAGTCAAACGACAGGCCTGTAGTGGGCCAGCACACACAAATGGATTCATTTTTATTAATAGTACAGAAAAGACTCGGCAGGTCTTGATTCAAACTTTTCTTATTAGTGTTAGTTTATAGCTCGCCCAAAATTTCCTAGATCAAGGGCTAGCGAATGTCTTGTGTAGATTTGGAAAAGTTAACCTGAGAAATTTCTATAATATTTCATTAATTCGCAGTTAAACTGGTAAATGCTGGCTATCCCAAGAAATCATGAGCTTTATTAATATTCGACTTCTTCTTCTTGCATATAGCCCACCCTCCCGCCGCCACTGAATGTAAAAGTATCGACAGAATATTAATATTCCACTAAATTTTGTAAAAAAATTAAAGTTTAAGAAATTAAAATAAAATTAGTTTATAAGAAAAAATTAAATTATAATTTAAAAATAAATCAAAAAAATAATTGATTAAAAGATAAATTAATACTTTTTAAGAAATTAAATTTTAAATTAATAAATTAGCTCCAAGTGTTGACATTTTTGAATTCTTTATATGTATTTTGAAATAGAGTTTTATTGGTTGAAAATAAAGTTTCCCAGGCAAAATTTTATCGATTCAGAATTTTAAAAAATTACATAGTACATCCGAACAATTTCAGATAAAAACGATGATTGAATACATGCAGATTCCTTGTGGAAAAAAAATGATTAATCGTTCAATCTTTTCTTTATAGTAATTGAATTATTCAATATACCTTTAGATCAATACAATTGCAACAATGTTGATTTCCAAAAAATTAATAATTATGTTCTTCAATAGAAAGAGGAACAAGAACTAATTAAAAAGTTTCTCGCCATTTTAAAGCATTGAATCAAAGACAAATAATGATCTGGTCATAAGGAATGACAGCGTCATTGATCGTATCAATCTTTGACATATCTCGCAATTCAATCTTTGAACTCAAGCCGGTTTGTATTGTAATAGGAATGTTTTCCCATTTAAAACAAGTCCGAATACATTCGAATTTATTCAAAACAACTGAAACCTATATTATTCTGAGGCCGTGGTGCCTGGTGGTAAGATCTCGGCTTCGGAACCGGAGGGTTGTAGGTTCGAGACTCGATTCCACCGAAGAACCGTCATGAAAGAGGGTGTGGTGCATGTTAAATCCGTCAAGCCAAACGTCCTCCCGCTGGTGTGGTGTGTTGTGGAGAAAGGGGGGGGGCACTCAGGTATCGTTCTCGTCATCTGACAGATAATATCAGTATCAAAATGGCGAGGTCCGTCACAAAATAGCCCGAGTGTTAGTTTGCAACGAGACGTTAATATAACTAAACTTATATTGTTCTTTCTTTCACAAAAGTTAAAAACGATAATTATATTCGAAAAGTACGTAACAAATATGCCATATTTAGCGTTTTTACAGGTACTTCGAATTGAGCTTTAGCTAATTAATAAAGCATCAAAATGTATTTAGAAATATTCTGGAGAGTGTTCATCGGGTCACCCAAAAGTCTCTTTATTCAGAGGGAAGAAAATATAAAAGAAATCGAGAAAAAGGATTCAAACAGAAAGTTTAATTAAGAACAATAATTGGCTTAACCATCAAATAGCAGATAATCATTTTGACTTGCCAATAAAAACTACTATCCATATATCTCAAAACAATTACTTTACAAAAATGGTTTTCGTATTAATTTAAGATTAAAAAAATTTCTTTTTAATAATATTAATTCCATTTTTGTAATAAAAATTCGTAATTTTAATAATATTTTTAAATTTAAGTCGTCACTCAATCTAAAAATATATCTTTAAATGTTACGATCGAATTCACGTTTACCAAAATGTTCCCCCATCTGATTTAGCTACACAGTAGGATTTTTATTTTTAGGTATGTATGCATTTTAAAAAATTTGAAATAAACTGATTCAACTAAATGTATATTTTTCAGTCTCATCCCATAACAATATAAAATTGGAAAAAGAAAAGTGATTTTCACATTAATCATTTAACAACCTGAAAAGACAATAATTTTGGTCAACAAATTAGTCGCTAAAGGCGACTAGTTGAATATTAACCAATAATACCGATATTAACCTGAATCGTGTCAATAGAATATTAAGGTAGATTAGTTAATAAACTGTATATAATAACTGTGTGATTTTCCTATTAATCAAACTGGTCGTTAAAGGCGGCTAGTTGTATATTAACCAATAATACTTATACTATTCTGAATCATATATATAGAATATTGAGGTAGATCAGTTAATTAACTGTGAGTAATAACAGTGTGTTTTTCAGATTAATCATTTAACAACCTGAAAAGACAATAATTAGGGCGAACAAACTGGCCACTAAAGGCGGCTAGTTGTACATACACCAATAATACTGATATTACGCTGAATCATGTCTATAGAATATTAAGGTAGATTAATTTATAAACTGTGTATAATAACGGTGTGATTTTCATAATAATCAAACTGGTCACTAAAGGCGGCTTGTTGTATATTAACCAATGATACTGATATTATCCTGAATCATGTCTATAGAATATTAAGGTAGATTAGTAAATAAACTGTGTATAATAACCTTAAGAGAAACTACCATGTTCCTCTCATCCAGAGCCAAGAAACGTCGCCAACTCGCCAGGGCGGCAACCCTCCGCCGGTCGCCAATCGCGGAGGCGCTCTGCTTCTTCTCGTAATCAATGCAAATGAGGCTAATGCGCGAGTCCGTGATTCATCGGCGGAGAAGCGCTGATTTGAGAAAATTGGCTTTTCTCCGCGAAAACTCGCACCAAATTGCGGCTAATGAGGCTTTCGATTCTGGCGCCTGCATTCCGCACCGCCGTGCCTATTGATTAAAATTTACCCTGCCCGCCAGCCACCCATGAATATATATATCCCGGGGACAACGTGGCGCTCGAGTGGAGGAAATGGTATGCAGCCAATCAAAAACAGAAGAGATAGTTTACACATATTTTAAGCCAGGTATGCAGCGCTATGTGGGGGGGACGGTGTTTTTTGCCCCTGTATACTTTTTTTTCGTGTGTTGCTCCGGTGGGGATACGTTTTTTTGATTGGATCAAACGAAAAAAATAAAAATAATAATTTTTTTTGGTTGATTGAGTTAAGTGATATTCGATTGAAGGAAGGATTGGATTATTATGATAAATAAGAATTATTCGTGGTTATTAAAATTGGGCTTTTTTTGCTGTTATATGTTCAAAGCTGTATTGGAATGTGACTATGAATGGAGATATTTTTTTAAAAAGAAAATTGAAATATTCATTGGAAGGGAGGGGGCTACGTACTGGAATTAAGCGTCTGAATGAAAATAAAATCCTTATAAATGTGACTTCTGAGAAAAAGTTGTGTAGAACTGTTTTAAACTGAATAGAAAGTTGAATTCTTTTGTGACCATTTACACATGTTATACATAGAGATAGTTTACACACATTAAATATAGCGATAGTTTACACATATTAAACATAACGATAGTTTACACATATGTTAAGTCATGTATGCAAAGGGACGGGTTTTTTTCTTCCTTTCTACAAACGTTTTTTTTTTTTTTTTTTTTTTTTTTTTTTGAATGAAAATTAAACCACTACAAACGTGACTTTTAAGAAAAAGTCGTATCGAACTGTATTAAGCTGAATAGAAAGTTCGACCCCTTTGTGACCATTTTTTGAAAACTGTAGACTGAAATGTGTATGATGAACACAAGTGAAACCATTCTGGAATAACAAATATCTTTAATTTCAATTTCACTACTCAAAGAATTGTTCTAAATTTACTGACAATAAAATAAAGTTATGACGAATGGGACAGAGAAAAATTATATCGAATTGTACTAAACTGAATAGAAAGTTTGGCTCTTTTTTTTTTTTATAAGATCATTTTTCAAACTATATATTAAATGTATTTTACATATATGATATATTTAATATGTAGTATTTAATATTTTACAATTTAGTATTTTTTTAATATATAGTAATATAATGTTTTACAAATATTATATTCAATTATTATATATTAAATATATATGTATATTACAAACACAAGCGGAACTTTTATGAAATAATGAAAAATTTGTAATTTCAAATCGAGAATCCAAAAATTGATGCAAATAAATTTCTTGCAAATTATTCAAATTTAAAGAAAATTGTGTAGTGATCAAGACGATACCAAAGAGGAAACAATTGCATGATAATAATGGAATTTTTCTGAGTATCATCTGCAATCTTTTAAATTGATTCTTTTAAACTTAAGGTTTGTACCAATTTCAGAACATGTATTATTTAAAATCTTTTCAATAATATGGAACCATTGATTATTTCTTTTTCTATGTGTACATTTTAAAGCTAATTTCTTAATATATCAAATGCAAAAAAAATATTAACCTTTTATATTTTTATTTATTTTGAAAAAGTTTTAAATAATAATTTTTAGGTTTCTTTTTTTATTCTATTTTTCATAAACACCATGACACTTTCAAAAGCAAATCGAACTAATTATATCTTTCATTTATTACGATCATCCTGGTAAATATCCTGTCTGTTTTAAATCCAGAAAGATTTCTTTTCAAAAAAACATTTCTAGGATTAATTTAAACTGAATCTCTTTTAAAAAGAGCTATAAATAATGGTCTTACAATTATGAATATTGAATGAATGACACTAGACCAGACGTTTTAAAATTAAAGTTTCCCTGTGAATATAAAGATGAGCAATGCGTAAAAGGAAATCAAAGCTTAGCAGACGCATACAGTGTCTTAATTTTAATCCTGCTTTATTATTGTTTTTCTTTAGTTTCAGATCTAACTTTAAGCTTCTTGAAAGAACCTTGTTCAACTTATATCTATCAATCATTTAGTTTACCTTTAAAAATGTCGTTTCTTCTTTTTTAAAGATAGTGTTCGAAATTGCTCTTCAATTGACAGGCGATTCGAATTAAGGTATTTCGATGTAGACCATTGGAGGTAGGTGGGGGGGAGGCAAAAGGATTGATTAACTGCCTTAAAAATCTAAAGTCTTGGAAGAATGCATCTCAGAACAAAGCGAAACAATTATAAAAAGAAATAACAACGGAAAAATCCCTTATGTTATATTTTAACTTTTTACTTAATCGATAACAAAAAAAAGTCGTTTGTGATATCCTTAATAAATATTACTTTCTATCCATGGAAATACTTTTTAACACTATGTTATTTTATTTTTTTGATAAAAAAGTAAAATTATGTTAGATAATTACAATTTATGCACATACTTGTTTGATATCGAAATATTAATGAATATCCCAACTTTGCAGGACCATTAAAAGGAAACAAAATAAAGTACAACTTTGTTTACATTCAACATGGTCAGTAACTCCAAAAATACTAATGATGTCAAAGTGAGGCAATAACTCATTCTATATATTTTTTTTCAGCTTCTTTGATGTGAGGGTTCGAAAGATTGTGGATATGCATTAGTTCGTTCAAAGTTAGTTAGTAACGGTAAAAAAGAAAAAAAAAAAAAAAAAAAAAAAAAACGTTTAATGCATTCTAGAAAAAAAATTACTGCCCCTGTAAAAAGGGGTTGTGCAAGCGAATGTAAAGCATGAAGTAATCAAGTCGTACTCTTGGCTCTAGTTGGAGCTATTGAACAAACAGCTCTTGGTCAGCGGGATTGTAAAGTGCCATAAGCAACAACAACAACAAAGCAACTTTCCGGCCTAAAACTTATGCACAGGTTTAATGAATTCTAAATTAGTTAACGTGTAACAATGAAAGTGGACATCCGGTATAACAGTTACCTTAGAAATTTAATTTCTATTGTATATTGTTTCATGGTATTGAGGAAAAGTCTTTCTTCAGTTATGAAGTGTATTTCAATATTAATTTACAGCGAAATATTTTACTTGATTATGATTGTGGTATTTTTTTTATTTAGAACTCCTGAAACTTGAGGGGGTGCGGTGACCTGGTGCTAAGATCTCGGCTTCGGAAAGGTTACAGGTTCGATTCCATCAAAGAACTGTCGTGTAAGCGGGTCTGGTATTCGCCGGGTCCAGATATCTTCCCTCTAGTTGGTTGTAGAAATTCGGAGATGTCAGCTCAGGTGTCTTCTTCGTCATCTGCCTATGATTTCAAATTATAAGGTCCTTTCCAAAATAGACCTATTGCTGCTTTAAAAAATGGGATGTTAGCATAATCAAAGAAAACCTAAAACTTGCGATGTATGTTCGAATTACTTTATGACCGAAACAGGTTTAAATAATCTGGATTATCTTCAAATCTATGGAATTAAATTAAAATTGATATGGAGATTATTTCGTTAAATGTAACTTATGCCAAAAAATCTGATTTTCTCAAAAATGATGAAATACGGTTCGTGTTTAGTTATTATCATCCTTTTAATTTGTTTCCACCTCAATGTATAAGGTTTTTTTTTTTTTTTTTTTTTTTTTTTTGAAAAATATTTATGTAAAACTACTTTATTCTCAAATAATTTTGCTCAAGGTAAAAAATATCTTTGAATTTATCAACTCTCTATAGTATTTTTTTTTAATTCGTGAATACCAAAACATGGGGAATATTCTAATGATATCGTGAAAAAAAAAGTTATTCGAAAGAATAATTATATTGAACATTTTTAACAATAATAATAATAACATTATTATTTTGAATAACACTGTTAAACTTTACTGAAGGACTTTTAAGAACTTTTACAGCATCTTCAAACGTCAGGAAACTATACAAAAAATCAATAATCAACAATGAATCGAGAATAAATTACAGATAATGCTAAATAATTCAAAAATACCCCTTTTTTATTGTTGAGTTAATGAACGTCATTTTTGAAATTTACTTGTGTTGCCATATTGAAATGTAAGCATTAAATAAATATTCAGATATAAAAAAAAGAAGAATCAAAGTAAAAGATCATTTCTATTAACTTCAAAAATGTAATAAATTCGTTAGAAATAATCATTAATCCTTGATTACACCAGCCTTTTTCGCAAATAGTTCTAAAAATGTTGAAACACTTTTAAAAATCTTATTATGAATATTCAATTTATTCTTTGTCGTCAGTTTTCAAATGTAGTTAAAAACGGAATCCATTTGTGTTAAATTTGCAAATACTTATTTACCAATTCAATTTTTTTTTTAAATCCAATTCTGCCATTCAAAATGTTCGTTTACATGTTACAAAGTGCAATTGGATCTCTGATGACATTCCACCAAAGAAAATGAAGACAAAAAATGCTATTATCAATAAAAGAATCAAATTCAAGCATTCGATTTGTATTTAAATATAATCGGCAACTCAAAACCTTTCCAAAATCTTTTTTTTTTCCTCCGAACAGCCTTGTTGACTTTCGAATTCTTATTACAAACAACATAAAAGCAATGAATTCAGTTACGGTTACAGACAATCAATTCCTACTACGACAAATATAAAAGAAAAACACTGGAGGCGTTATTCTTTGAAGTAGCCACTCAGGACAAAAGCGGAATTCAATCCATTCCACTGCAAAATGTTGCCAAAACAAAGAAGCAAAATGCCAGCAAAAGCGAGGGCAATTTCAAAATCCGATTGAAACGAAAACTTTCGACCTTTTCAATTTGCATAAACAAACGACACTTAATTCCCAGAGTAAAATGGGATGAAAAGCAGAAATCACATAAGCCCACTTTATCCTCAAAAGAAGTAACGACACGTAAATTCGAATTTCTACTACCTTTCGAATTTTCATTTTTATTAGCGAACGTTATTTTATTTTTACTGACTGACTTACTTTTGCCTTTCTTCTTTTCCTCTCTATCTGTCTCTCTCTCTTCCAACAAATTGACAATTTAATCACAACCGTACCTTTGAACTCGCTCGCAATTCTGCCGTCTGAGAGCACGGGTTAAACCACGTGAATAATAGCAGACGATAAAAATTGGAACGCTAACGAGTAAACGTAAATAAACAATCGTTTTATTTGAAGGGCGGGAAAAGAGGAAAATGATGAGGATGGTGGGGGGAAGGCAGATTTTGTCCTCAAAATCGCGTTTAGAGGACAAAGTACGAAATCAAAGCGAGTGGGGAGGGACGCACAAACATATTTTTCGATACAAAAACGAGTCAGCAAGAGAGAAAAAGCTTCCCCCGAGTAAATATTCGAATGCATCAGCTACTTACACAGCCGAAGAAGCATCCTGAATAAAGCGAGGGGGTTAATAGGCTCTATGTTCCCCGTGGTTAATTGGCCATTGTAGCATGAAAACCAGTAACTACGCCTTAGGGGAGATTTCTGTATAAATATATCTGGTATCGAGTGCGCGTCGATGGGTTTATCTGTGTGTGTGTGTAGATTCGGGCAGAGTTTCGTTCGGATGATGTCGTCCTATCGTTATTCTTGAGAGTGAGAATCGTGGTTTGGCTGACATTGGGGTTGCTGGAATCCCATTGTAAAGTGAACGCTTCGGAGTTGGCGACATTGTAGGAGGGCGCCAAATGGCTGCGTTTTGAAGGAAGGTAGAGAGATTTAAAACTCAGTAATCAAAATTTGTTAATGGAATATCATATCAGAAAGCTAAACAAAAAAGAAAACAAATGTTTGTTTCGATGCTTAAATGGAAAAAAGACAAAGAATTTTGTAGATTATACAGCTAGGACAAAAATTATCCATGATTAGAAAAATATCTATCCCAAAATCTGTGTTTCTGAATTTTTCGCCTTGGTCATCAGCTAGTGACTATTTAGTATTTTAATTTCCGATGCGTTTTTTAAAGTTTTCCTCTATTCATGAAATCATGGGATTTCTATTGCTTATCATCACCTCCCCACTCATTTTTTTTTTTCTAATTATATACATAAAATGTAAACGAAATTTTTAAAAAAATGAATATTTTAAGCAGTCTCAAGGTCGCAAAAAAGATACTTTTGAATTCTTAAACTCGATTTATTCCATGTCAGGAAACATAAATCATGTAAAAGAAAGAAGCGACGAAATACGCCAGTCAACGGCACCAGAGGAGAAAACTGAACTGTCATCATTATTTTTATTGATAAGACTAAAAAATGAATTATAAAAATCACTCTGCAGAATATGGACTGTCAGAGATTTTTACAGATTTTCTGACTAAAAAAAATTGTGCATAGTATTCAATACTAGTCATAGAAATATATGTTTCTCAATACAGATGTACGTGTATTTTAAATTTGTGTTTATTCCTCGAAATATTTTCAACTTAAATAAAATATTTTTTTAAAAAAATTAATCATAAAATATGATATCCATAATGCTAAAATAAAGAATTGTTAATCAAACATCATTTAGCAATAATCAAAAACCAAATATTTTAAATTTAAAATCCAATTTTTCATTTATGACATATATTTAAAAATAGTTGGGAATATTTTTATGTTATTTGTTGTTATTTATATTTCAAATAATAACTTTCGATTACAAGAACCATAGTTTATGTTTTTATCCAGTACCAAATTATGTATATGTGCTTATTAAATGCAAATTTAAAAACACAATATTCCCTTTTAGATATTATCAACAGAATTTTGTTTTGAATATTTTAAAATATTCGATTACATTACTGCAATACTATAAGTATTAAGTCAACAATTTCCTGCTCATTTGAATGTTTTCTATGATTTACGATTTAAATTATTCAATATTTTTATTTTTTAATTTCAAAATATTTATAATAGTTTCTGAATTTTTAAAATATTTTGGATTTATAAATATAAATATCACTGAAAGCCTCCCGAGCAACAAAACCTCAATCAGCAATCTGAAATTTACTTGTAGCTCCTAACATTAAAAAATTATTCCCTATTCATAAATATGCAGGGAGGAACGTTACTTCTTAGAAAAACTTTATGAATAGATCGAACAGATAGAAGTGTAGAATCCGGTTTGAAAAAAATATAAATAACAGAATAAACCATCTGCCGCGTGACGGAAATATCGGCTGATAAAATTCAACATCCACAACGATATTTCAAATAAATAGTGTTGTTGTTTCCAATGGCACCTGTCATTGACAAGCCCGCTGATCGCCGTCAGCGATTTTAAGCCTAAATGAGTGTCCCTTGTTTTTCAGTAGCATCATCTAGGGCCAAGAGTACGATTTCGCTATACTCCACGCTTCACATTCCCTAGCGCAACCCCTTTATACAGGTGCCACCTTCACGCTACTCACAGATAGAGCACAGAATCACAGCCATGACACGCTACAGATACAGACACGCTACTCCTGAGCCAGGACACCGGCTGAAATAAATATTCAAAACATTTTCCATATAAAATCCTTATCATTCAAATAGGTTTGACTAAGAAGCAGTTTTAGCATATAATAATATCGAGTAAAACAAGGAAAATCATTTTTAAAAACAGTTCCAATCTGTTTTAAACACTGAATTGAAAAGTTATACTTTTTGAAGGAATTTTTGTGTGTTAGTTTTGTACCTATTTCAAATTAACTCTTTGTACTCGGGTGCCTTTTCTGAAGAACTATTCAAGAGGGTACGTTATTTAAACGTTTATTTATTTAATTAATTAATTTTGATAGTTAAAAATGCCTGCAAAGTGGTAAGAAGATGTGGATTCATTTTTCAGGGACATTCCATTTAAAACAATTGTGTACATTTATTCTTCCCATCAATAAGCAAGTCCTTGTTTTAGGTGAATAAATATACGTCGAATAATTATGTTTCGAGTGCAAAAATTTACAGAGTTGCCCTCTTCTAGCATCGATAATTGGATGACTAAATTTATATTTCATGAAATATGCATTAGAAGATTATTATTCGTATAACAGCGTACATTTATTGGTCACGAAAATGCGTATGAAGCATTTACTCCGTGACAGATCAGACAGTCCTGTTAACTTGCCTATCAACGAAGGTAAGAAAGTAATACAAATTTAGTTTATGTTAACCTCCAATTTTGATCCCCTACTGTCAGTTATACTTGTCAATGTGTTAATATGCCGGCGTCCTGGTTTAGTAATAGCGTATCGTCCCAGTGTTCTAAGCCTCCCGGTTCAGGCATGGTTGTTATTCTGTGTTCTATCTGTGAGTTGTGTGAATGTGCCCCCATATAAAAAGGGGTTGTGCAAGCGAATGAAAAGCATGAAGTAGCTAAGTCATACTCTTGGCCCTAGTTGGTGTTACTGAAAAACAAGGGACTCTAAATTTAGGTTTAAATCGCTGACTATTGGTCGGCGGGCTTGCAAAAGTGACAACAGCATGTGTTAATATTATCCTAACATTTTCTAATTCATATAATTTGTACTCTTTGAGAAATTATTTATTTTCAAATTAAGCCCTAAACATATTTTTTATTAACATTCCTACAGTCCTCCTTCTGATCAGATGATCTAGGCAACTGCCTAGATCGGAAGCTCACCATTGGTAAACACAGATAAAAATATCGAGAAAAAAATTAAACAATCAAGACAAACAAAACAACGAAAAAATTAACAATTACAGACAGTTTCTTCATAACTTTCTTTCTTTTTTTTATAACCTTTGATTACAATAAATACCACAAACAATCTTGGAATAAATGATATGGTTTACGGATATCCAGTAATCACTGCAGAAAGAATCGTTATTTCAATCCACTTTCACTCAAAGCGCGATATGACGCCAAATGTGTCGCCAAGGGAGCGCCGTAACAATAGCATAACAGAGGCGCGTGACTCCCGCTCTGCTATAGCAGGCTACTCGAAGAGAGAGAGAAGCGCGGTGGAACAATTCTCCCTCCCAAAAGGTCCTTCAGATCTACCAAGTGAAACGTACCTCGTCTGCAACACAGACAACTCATCTCCACTCATTCCGCGACCCCCCCCCCTTTTCCTCCTCCTCTCAAAACCCCTCCCTTTCCCACTTCTACCTTCTCCAATAAGAAAAAGAACGATAGCTATTTTTGTTTCTCTTTTTTTTCCTTGCAACCTTCTATTATTTCTGCCAGCGTGATATCAACGAAAAAGAATGCTGTAGGGTCATAAAAAAAACCGACGATAAAAAAAAATTGTACTATGCATAAAACAAATGGACCATATTGAACCCTATAGAAGGCTTTTTTTTTTGTTATCAATATTTTTATTGCTTAATAAACCGCGTTGGGGATTTTCCGATGGTTTCTAAGGTATTGTTTTTTAGGGTGGGAACAATTTTTTTTTTTTTTTGGAGGACTTCGTAACGAGACTCTTAAAGGCTTCATTGGTCCCTAGAATGTAGGATAAATCGCGAATTTTTTTCCCCTCTTCTTCCCTTTTTTTTTTTTTTTTTTTCTTTCTTTTCTTTTTTTTACGTATTTATTTGGTTGCTTAGATGGGTAGCGAATCAGGAAAAGGGGACTTTTTGTTTTCTGCAATACATTTTTTTTTTTTATTATTTCTAGTTCGAACAGCAGAGAAAAACATTACTTTGACAGATAAGGGCTTTTTTTGTTTACTGTTTTAATATCTTGAGGGAAATTGTTGATGGTTTCATTATTTACAGCTTCGGTGAGCGATTGGTTTGAGTATTCAATTTTTTTTCTTTTCGTTGGTTGATAAAAAATAGATAAAACCTAAAGAAATCTCAAAACTCTTTCATATTTTATAATTTTTAGATCGAATAGAAAGTTTTTCTATTTACTTCAAGATTCCGAACTGATATGACGGAAAACAGGCGTTTTGTTCTCGTTAATTGAAGCACATATTGACGTATGTTTAAAGTGATTCTTAAACCTATTGAAGGATACGAATTTTTTACCATTCATTAGTGGACCATAACATTATCTGTACAAGCATGCCGTATAGAAGTTCTATTACTAACTATGATGAATGTGTGTGTTTGGTAGTGCTCCACTGTTTGGGATAAAGCTACCAAAAGTGGGTTTGGTTTGGTTGATTTGGTTTTTGTGATTTATTGGCACAAGAGCCATTCTTGGCTAAGTTGGGCCAGACTTTTGTTCAATTAAAAGAAAAGTGTAGAAACCCTTTAAATAAAAAACGATACAAGTTTTAAAACACAAAACACATACAATAAGCAAATGTTAATCAAGAAAGAAGAAAAAAAAGTTAAATACTTTTAATAAAATTAGTTAATATATCCCAAAATTGGGATATATATACTTTAGAGTACCCTCTATGCAAACATTGTAGAAATTTAAAAAATAAATTAATAAGAATTTTAATTCATTAAAAATTAAGCAAAATCTTGAACACTTTTCCTCACAACGCCCGAAAATATTGCAATCGAAAAATAATTTTACAGTATCTAAAAATAAAAATAAATAATTAAAAATTAAATAAAGTAATTTTTCCAGCCACACTAATTTCTTACCATATAATTTCTACTTTCAAAAAATAATTTGACCGTATTTTACAATAACATATTTCAGTGTTTGCATAAACTTACATTATTACCAATGTATTCTCTTGGCTTCATAGGGTCACGGGACTGATCGAAGATGTAGAGAAGCATGCGCTAAAAAAGAAGAAAAAAAAAAAAAGGAAATTTTTTAGAACTGATTAATATGTAATCGTGGTCATCTTTGCCGATCAAATGTTCTCTGAGATTAATGGTGGATAAAAAAATTCAATTAAATATTTTGTTTTCCCTTTTTTAATGGTTTCCTTGGCAAAATATTTCTAAATCTCAAATTTTGGTAAGCATATACATTTAATACTATTTTTCAAGTTTTATGCATTTCAATTCCTTGTACTATGCATTTTCCATTATTACACATATTTATACATACTTAGGAAAATTAAAAATTGATGTCCTATAAAAATTTCTGAGCTTAGATTATTTCTTAAGTCAATTTTTTTTATTCAAACAAACATCGTTTTCATTATTATTATTATATCCTCAAGCCTTTTTCCTCTATAGTTTATTATCAGGATATAAAGATTTGTCTAATTTTTTAATGTTTAATAGTTTTATTATAAAGAATGCTTTTAACATTTATTGATATTTTTATTGTTATTTATTTTTTTACAAAAAAGATTTAACTTCAGGAATAAGTATTGCACAGAAATTCTTATAATACTTCAATTTTAAACTTTTCTAAGTATATATATAGAGAGAGATAGGAAATTAGAAAAAAATGCATAGCATGAATTGAATAGTATAAAGCTCCTAAAATACTATGAACTATATATCTACCAACATTTGAAATCTAGAAATATTTTGTTACGGAAATCATTAAAATAAGATAAATAAAATATTTAATTGAATTTTTTGAGACAACCATTAATCCTGATCTCCAACAGGTGGCTATGATTATATGTTAATCAATTCTGATCAGTTTCATTTGTACTTTTTAAAAAATTTATGGGGCATGGTTCTCGCCATTCCCGAAATGTCATGTGACCATATCAGACCTATGGAATGTAAATTTATTGGAACCACTAACAAGGTTGCAAGTAGAGGCGTTTTAAACAGTTCCCCCCCCCTAATGCATGTTTTTTAATATTTTAGGTTCCCCTTTCTTTTCATTGCCAAGATTTTTATGAAATTCTCTAATTATTACTAATACAGAATTTTATTGTTATTTGTAACCAGTTAATTTGATTGTATTCAGAACCGGGTAACTGGACATATAATGTATACAAATGCTTAATAGATCCTCAAAATTAGGGATTTATTTAATTTAAGAGGCAGTTCACACAAGTGAATATGAATTTAAACGTGGTAACATTTAAATATAAAATTACTACAATACCCCTGATTAATTTTTTTTTCAAGTTTTATATAATGTTGTTTGAAAATTCTAAAAAAGTCTTATAAATTAAATTACTTTTAGATTTTGTTCAAAAACTCTTTTTTATTTATTTCGTTTAAAATTGCTTTGAAATCTGAATAGAAATATTTTTTTATATGCGAAACACCGAAACCTGCAATTAAGAATTCTAATTAAAGGTCTTATCAGTTTATCAAGATTTTCTTCTGTAAATTGATTACACGGAGAATCAAAATTAATAACAATATGTGATATGTAGGAAGTTAAAAAGGAAAAATAAAGGGCACAGATATTTGCATTGTTCTAAGGGCCCTAGAGACATTCATTCTCAGCTGCTGCTTGCACTAATTATATTTATATAAACTTAAAAATTAATCAAATTCTGTTAAATTAAGTGTTTAAAATTTACTTTTATATTTCTTGCAGATATTTTATATTTCAAAATTCTTATATTTCTTCACGTCATTATAACGCTTGGTCTAATTGGTGTTGGAATGTTCTCTTCTTAAAAGACCAATCATTAGTCTAAACTCAAAAGGGATGCTCTAACTCTCTATGAGCGTTGAATGAATGAAGGGTAACATGTTCGAATCCTTGATTCTCGGCTCTCTGTTTCATGTCTTTATGCTTTTGACATTTTCTACGGGCCGTGGTGGCCTGGTGGTAAGGTCTCGACTTTGGAACGGGAGGGTTTCAGATTCCAGGTTCATTTCCACCGAAGAAACGGCGTGTCAAGGGGTCTCTTGTATGTTCAATCTGTCAGGACAAATGTCCTCCTGCTTTGTTTTATAAATAGCTTTCATTTAGCTTTCATTTTTCTTTAGTTTTTGTAGTTCAATTCCGAATTAAATTTTAATTTTGATTCCTACATAATTATTTTCGATTTTCCGAAATAATTTTATTTTTGATGAATATATATATATATGAGGCATCGAAGCGGTACGACAACTCGTCCCGCTTTGTTATCTTTAATACTTTATTTTGTATAGCAGTTGAACATTTATACACTAATAAAATTAAATGTGAGCATATATTTTCGAGTTGGCGCTCTTCAAACCAAACATTACAACAACACAATTCGGCGCATGTATACATTATTATGAGAGAGTATACATCTCGGAGAGATTTTTTTTTCCTAATTTTATCTAAGCAAAAACTAAGTTGAATTTTGGGGATTGTCCATGATAACATCTAACGATAACTCCAACTAATCTAGCATTTTTTAAATCTGGCCTGTCCTTTTGAAACATTCGGTAGGATTGTTGGATGTCCACTTACTCACAAATTTAGCATATATATACATTGCCTAGTGAAAATTTGCACCTCAGAGAGATTTTTCGGTTTTAATTAATCAAAAATTAAGCTGAATTTTGGGGTTTATCAATGATAACATCTAGCGATAACTTCAACAAATCCTGCATTTTTAAAAAATCTGATCTGTCCTTTTGCAACATTTGGTCGGATTGTTGGATGTCCACAAATTCGGCACATGTATACACAGTAATGCGACAATTTGCATCCAAGAGAGATTTTTTCCAAAATTAAGTTGAATTTTGCTGGTTATCAATGATAATATCCAGTGAATTCAGCATTTTTATTATTCGGTCTATCGTTTTACAACATTGTGTTGGATTGTCGGATGCCTACTATATGATTACTTATATTGTATTAAGTAAATGTTATACAATACAATATAAGAATCATTATATTGTATTATGTGCTTATTGTATTATTGCTTTATTTGCTCCTATTTATTTCATGGCAATTAAATAAACAAACCTATAATGACTAGAAATAAATTATTCTAACAGAAGAAAAAAGTTCTAACTATGAAAAAATCTTTTGCTCTTCCGAGAAAAATGGATGTTTTTTGCTCAATGCTTCAATCTAATTCGTTCGGATGTGGAGGGGATAGAACTGCAAGAAATAGACCAATAAGAAACTCCCTCCTCACTTTTTACTCATCTACATCTTCCTCTGTTGCTACATAACGAGATAGACTCCTTTCGAATCTTCACAAGGCCCCTTTTGTGCCACCCCGAGAACACACCAGCCCTTGGTAAGTAGTAAACAACGCAACCTCTCCCTCTGAAAAACAAAACCGGAAGCCCACACATTTTTATATCGAACCATAAACACTAGGGGTGGTGGTGGCAGGGTAGCTCCAATAGATATAGAGATAGATGGCTGTATATAAAGACCAAAGCTAGCGGGAGGTGTTGGCAGCTTCTTCTCTTAAATTTATCCTTAAGCGCTGAGGGGAATCCAATTTTCGCACGCCAAACACCAGATGGGGTGATCTTGGCGAAAAAGGTTGGCGGGGGCAGGGGGCGTCCTTTGAGCGCCAGCCCGCCAATTAGGGGAATCCGGGACCCAGTTATTGCTTATTACTTCGCAAGACCCATAGCTTTGGGGCAATTTAGCCCAATCTGTGTCGAAAGGGGGCGAGAAACGAGTTTACCCGGGGTGTGTTTGTTTGTGGGGGGGCTTCCCTGGGAAAAGGTAACTTCGTTTGTGGGGAGTGGGAAACAGTAAATGCCAAGGGAGGGGGTACAAATGTACAGCTCTCTTCTTGCAGATCGCCTGTTGGCGACAGACACATACTGGGTTGGGAATATGAGAAGAGTGTTGACGTGTCACTCTTCAAATAAAATTTATGCACTGAAAAATGAAAGCTATTAAAATAGCCTGCTTCTCTTTCGAGAATCTATATATTTATAATATATGAAGTATACAAAGGGATGAAGTTATTAAAAATTCAACTCGATACTTCCGTGTTTCATGCCCAGAAAAAAAGATTTTTGGAGTTGTGTCTGTCAATCTATTAAACACGAAAACTTAAATGAACATAGAGGAATATGATTTTATAATAAAAATTTTAGAGTGTCACAAATATTTTATTAAGTATGACTGATAAGACCTGGATGAAGGATTGCATAAATAATTTGATTTCGCAATTATTACGCACTTGTGGACACAAACAATATAATTCTTTATGCCATTTAAAGCAATTTTCCAGCGACATCCTGACATTGGGGTAGCGTGTCTTCCGTGTGACCTGGGAGCCTCGTGTTCGAGTCCCAGTTCGGACATGGCTGTTATTCTCTGTTTTATCTGTGATTAGTGTGAATGGGGCCACCTGTAAAAAGGGGTTGTATGAAGTAGCTAAGTCGTACTCTTCGCCCCAGTTGGAGCTACTGAAAAAACAAGCTAATTTAGACTTAAATCGATGTCAGCGGGCTTATTAAGTGCCATAAGTAACAACAGCAACGATAACTTAAATATATTTTGAGATAAATGGATGGTATTAGAAACATAATATTAAAATTTAATTTCTAGATTTCTAAAAATTTTTAACGAAATCCATTCATAGAAAATTTGTATAGTTGGTCTGTCTAAATATAATGAATACGACTGATACAAACCATAACCACAAGGAGTAGTCTACCTCTATTTCTTGAATAGTCTCTAATAAAAGGGAATTTATGTTTTAAACGTGATTTTTCCAATCACTGAAACAAAATTTATCAAAATCTACAATTACAATCATCAAATAACATGCAAAATTTGATAAATTTAAATCGTTACCCTTTTGAGTTATCGAGCTTGCGCATTTCTGAAAATATAGACCGACAGATGATCAAATTCTAATTGAATATGACACAAAATTTGATAGATGTTTGCAATATAAATCTTAAATTTATGGACTTAATTTTATCCATCTTGCTTTTTATATTTTTTTCTGATCCTCCATTCTGATGACAAATTCACAAAGTTCAGCATACATTAATAAGTCCTATAAATTTAGATTTCGACAAGATTTCTAATTCAGTAGGAAATTTGTCTTACAAATTCGTAACAATAATTAACACGAAGAATCTATTTGGTAAATCCTGTTTTGTGATAAAAGACTTCATATTCGAGTCTCAATTCCACGAAAGAACTGCACATAAGATCACAGTGCATGACAAGTTTTGTTTGAGATAAAATATACGTAAAATTAATTAATCTTCAATTTGGGTAGAAATTTTTTTTAAATATACAACTAGATGTCACTGTGATTCTGGGGCAATGAGGGAGATGGCATATAAGGATATTGTTTAATATCATTTTTTTGTAAACATATTTATTTAAGTCAATTTAAACTAAAAATAACATTTTCATTTAAAAAAATTGATATTTATGATTTGAAGAATGTTGAATACTTCCCTTTGGGGTTTTTTCCCTTTTAGAGAAAGTGAACCGATCCTTTTAGAGTAATGGTGAAAGATTTGATTAATGAAATTTTATATTATCCTGTTATATTTAAAATAATTAAAATAATTTTATTATATTTTCAATTTATATTATTCTGTTATATTTACGATAACTTTAAAATGGTATTACGTAAATATTGTTGAAAATTATCACTTTATTAATATCCATGAATAAATTATTTGTCCCCATGTTTTTTGTGGAATATTCTACTAAGTTTCAAAATCAATTCAAATCAAAATTGTAAGTTATGAAAATTCTCCTATGTTTAGTTGAAAAAGTTAATGCATAATATTCTTTTAGAATCGCTGATAACTTTAAACAGGGACATTAATTTAGTAATAAAAACAGATTGCCGAATAACGTAACACTGTACAAGCGTTTCACCCATAAATTATAGCATCATCTAGAGCAGAAAATGAATAAGAAATTTAAAAAAAAAACATTTCAATTGAATTGAAATAATTTTCATAACATTGATATTTTAAATTAATATTTGAAGAACATCTTTGGAGCAAAAATAAGGCAGTTAAAAATCAAAAGTTTTATGGAAATGGGGAAAAATTGTTTTATCTGTAAGGAAATATAAAACAAAACCCACTTGGTTTAGATGCTTATCGAATGATTTATAGTTAGCCTATAAATATATATTATCTAATTCCTGAACCAAGAAAAACGTCGAATTTCTATTCAGTCTTTAAATAAGAGATTTCTGCAAATAAACAAGATGGAATTTACATTTTTTCGCATTACAAAGCATTAAAACAACTATAAAATATTTCTAAATAAATAGATTATTCATTCTCTTTATTCATTCAGGAACTGCAGTACATATTGACAAATAATTATATCAAATCTGAATAAAAAGTATGCATTAAATTTTATGAGGTTTTTCGGCAAAAAATTCTACCAAAACTTATCATTTCAGAAAACAGCAATTAAAGATATAAAAAAATTTTAAAACATATGTTATAGACATAGTAATCTACCTTAAAAATGGAATATTAATAGCATTGTTTGATATTTTGCGGCCTTAAACAAAGCATATTATGAGATCCTTCTGTCAACGTAATGACCCTCTCGTTTCAGGTTCCCAACAAATTTGTAATGTGTTGGGAACCTGAGTGTATATATATATATATATATATA